>JANJGN010000947.1:0-231250 GCA_026770705.1 Isurus oxyrinchus | reverse complement strand
TACTATAAAAACGTTCTTTTGAAAAGGTGTTGACAGTGGAGTTGATCAAATGGAAACCCACAGATAACCAATATTCTCAGTGACTCTGGGCCCTTCTCATTTCTCTGGTGTATTGCTTGCCTCTTCTGGGTTGGTGGGCTCTGGTAGACTGAACCTTCGGACAGGACCAGGCAGCTGGTGCCGCAACACATTGCACTGCATAACGCCTCCCTTCCAACTGGTTTTCAATCAGAGTGTTGGTACCTGGCGCTGTCCCACCAGCCACTGCTGCTGGTGAGCTCGAATCGTCCACTCAGTCTCCAGCCAGAGCCCCACATCGGATCTCTGATTGATTCAGCCCCTGGGATGTCAGTGCCTTGCTGGCGACGCTGTCCAGCACGCAGAAGGTGACAGGCACCAAACACAGCAGGCAGAAACCAAAGATATTCAAAGAACTGGGAGTGTATTATGACTCTGCGTGCGGGGAGTGTGTCAGGGCTCTGTGTGAGGGGAGTGGGTTAGAGGCTCTGTGTGCGGGGAGTGTGTCAGGGCTCTGTGTGCGGGGAGTGTGTCAGGGCTCTGCGTGCACGGTGTGTGATGGAGGCTCTGTGTGCGGGGAGTGTGTTAGAGGCTCTGTGTGCGGGGAGTGTGTCAGGGCTCTGTGTGCGGGGAGTGTGTCAGGGCTCTGCGTGCAGGGTGTGTGATGGAGGCTCTGCGTGCGGGGAGTGTGATAGAGGCTCTGTGTGCGGGGAGTGTGTCAGGGCTCTGTGTGCGGGGAGTGTGTCAGGGCTCTGTGTGCGGGGAGTGTGTCAGGGCTCTGTGTGAGGGGAGTGGGTTAGAGGCTCTGTGTGCGGGGAGTGTGTCAGGGCTCTGTGTGCGGGGAGTGTGTCAGGGCTCTGCGTGCACGGTGTGTGATGGAGGCTCTGTGTGCGGGGAGTGTGTCAGGGCTCTGCGTGCACGGTGTGTGATAGAGGCTCTGTGTGAGGGGAGTGTGTTAGAGGCTCTGTGTGCGGGGAGTGTGTCAGGGCTCTGTGTGCGGGGAGTGTGTCAGGGCTCTGCGTGCAGGGTGTGTGATGGAGGCTCTGCGTGCGGGGAGTGTGATAGAGGCTCTGTGTGCGGGGAGTGTGTCAGGGCTCTGTGTGCGGGGAGTGTGTCAGGGCTCTGTGTGCGAGGAGTGTGATAGAGGCTCTGTGTGCGGGGAGTGTGTCAGGGCTCTGTGTGCGGGGAGTGTGTCAGGGCTCTGTGTGCGGGGAGTGTGTCAGGGCTCTGTGTGCGGGGAGTGTGTCAGGGCTCAGAGTGCGGGGAGTGTGATAGAGGCTCTGTGTGCGGGGAGTGTGTCAGGGCTCTGTGTGCGGGAAGTGTGTCAGGGCTCTGTGTGCGGGGAGTGTGTCAGGGCTCTGTGTGCGGGGAGTGTGTCAGGGCTCTGTGTGCGGGGAGTGTGTCAGGGCTCTGTGTGCGGGGAGTGTGTCAGGGCTCTGTGTGCGGGGAGTGTGTCAGGGCTCTGTGTGAGAGGAGTGTGTCAGGGCTCTGTGTGCGGGGAGTGTGTCAGGGCTCTGTGTGCGGGGAGTGTGTCAGGGCTCAGCGTGCGGGGAGTGTGTCAGGGCTCAGCGTGCGGGGAGTGTGTCAGGGCTCTGTGTGCGGGGACTGTGTCAGGGCTCTGTGTGCGGGGAGTGTGTTAGAGGCTCTGTGCGTGGAGTGTGTCAGGGCTCTGTGTGCTGGGAGTGTGTTAGAGGCTCTGTGTGCGGGGAGTGTGTCAGGGCTCTGTGTGCGGGGAGTGTGTTAGAGGCTCTGTGTGCGGGGAGTGTGTCAGGGCTCTGTGTGCGGGGAGTGTGTTAGAGGCTCTGTGTGCGGGGAGTGTGTCAGGGCTCTGTGTGCGGGGAGTGTGTCAGGGCTCTGTGTGCGGGGAGTGTGTTAGAGGCTCTGTGTGCGGGGAGTGTGTTAGAGGCTCTGTGTGCGGGGAGTGTGTTAGAGGCTCTGGGTGCGCGCAGTGTGTCAGGGTTCTGTGTGCTGGGAGTGTGTCAGGGCTCTGTGTGCGGGGAGTGTGTCAGGGCTCTGTGTGCGGGGATTGTGATAGAGGCTCTGTGTGCGGGGAGTGTGTCAGGGCTCTGCGTCCGGGGAGTGTGTCAGGGCTCTGTTTGCGGGGAGTGTGTCAGGGCTCTGTGTGCGGGGAGTGTGATGTAGGCTCTGCGTGCGGGGAGTGTGTCAGGGCTCTGTGTGCGGGGAGTGTGATAGAGGCTCTGTGTGCGGGGAGTGTGATAGAGGCTCTGTGTGCGGGGAGTGTGTCAGGGCTCTGTGTGAGAGGAGTGTGTCAGGGCTCTGTGTGCGGGGAGTGTGTCAGGGCTCTGTGTGCGGGGAGTGTGTCAGGGCTCTGTGTGCGGGGAGTGTGTCAGGGCTCTGTGTGCGGGGAGTGTGTCAGGGCTCTGTGTGCGGGGAGTGTGTCAGGGCTCTGTGTGCGGGGAGTGTGATAGAGGCTCTGTGTGCGGGGAGTGTGATGGAGGCTCTGTGTGCGGGGAATGTGATAGAGGCTCTGCGTGCGGGGAGTGTGATAGAGGCTCTGTGTGCGGGGAGTGTGATAGAGTCTCTGTGTGCGGGGAGTGTGATAGAGGCTCTGCGTGCGGGGAGTGTGATAGAGGCTCTGCGTGCGGGGAGTGTGATAGAGGCTCTGTGTGTGGGGAGTGTGATAGAGGCTCTGTGCGCGGGGAGTGTGATAGAGGCTCTGTGTGCGAGGAGTGTGATGGAGGCTCCGTGTGCGGGGAGTGTGATAGAGGCTCTGTGTGCGGGGAGTGTGATGGAGGCTCTGTGTGCGGGGAGTGTGATGGAGGCTCTGTGTGCGGGGAGTGTGATAGAGGCTCTGTGTGCGGGGAGTGTGATAGAGGCTCTGTGTGCGGGGAGTGTGATAGAGGCTCTGTGTGCGGGGAGTGTGATAGAGGCTCTGTGTGCGGGGAGTGTGATAGAGGCTCTGTGTGCGGGGAGTGTGATAGAGGCTCTGTGTGCGGGGAGTGTGATGTATGCTCTGTGTGCGGGGAGTGTGATAGAGGCTCTGTGGGCGGGGAGTGTGATGGAGGCTCTGTGTGCGGGGAGTGTAATGGAGGCTCTGCGTGCGAGGAGTGTGATAGAGGCTCTGTGTGCAGTATGTGTGATACAAGCACACGGAGGCCGCTTGCACTCCCCGCACACAGAGCGTCTATCACACTCCCCGCACACAGAGCCTCTATCACTCTCCCCGCACACAGAGCCTCCATCACACTCCCCGCCCACAGAGCCTCTATCACACTCCCCGCACACAGAGCCTCTATCACACTCCCCGCACGCAGAGCCTCTAACACACTCCCCGCACACAGAGCCTCTATCACACTCCCCGCACGCAGAGCCCTGACACACTCCCCGCGCACAGAGCCCAGACACACTCCCCGCGCACAGAGCCTCTATCACACTCCCCGCACACAGAGCCTCAATCACACTCCCCGCACGCAGAGCCTCTATCACACTCCCCGCACACAGAGCCTCTATCACACTCCCCGCACACAGAGCGTCTATCACACTCCCCGCACGCAGAGCCTCCATCACACTCCCCGCACACAGAGCGTCTATCACACTCCCCGCACGCAGAGCCTCCATCACACTCCCCACACACAGAGCCTCTATCACACTCCCCGCACACAGAGCCTCTATCACACTCCCCGCACACAGAGCCTCTATCACACTCCCCGCACACAGAGCCTCTATCACACTCCCCGCACACAGAGCCTCTATCACACTCCCCGCACACAGAGCTTCTATCACACTCCCCGCACACAGAGCCTCTATCACACTCCCCGCACACAGAGCCTCTATCACTCTCCCCGTGCACAGAGCCCTGACACACTCCCCGCACACAGAGCCTCTATCACACTCCCCGCACACAGAGCCCTGAAACACTCCCCGCACACAGAGCCTCTATCACACTCCCCACACACAGAGCCTCTATCACACTCCCCGCGCACAGACCGTCTATCACACTCCCCACACACAGAGCGTCTATCACACTCCCCGTACGCAGAGCCTCTATGACATTCCTCACACACAGAGCCTCTATCACACTCCCCGCACACAGAGCCTCTATCACACTCCCCGCACACAGAGCCTCTATGTGCAGGGAGTGTGATAGAGGCTCTGTGTGCGGGGAGCGTGATAGATGCTCTGTGTGCGGTGAGTGTGATAGAGGCTCTGTGTGCGGGGAGTGTGTCAGGGCTCTGTGTGCGGGGAGTGTGTCAGGGCTCTGTGTGCGGGGTGTGTGATAGATGCTCTGTGTGCGGGGAGTGTGATAAAGGCTCTGTGTGCGCTGAGTGTGTCAGGGCTCTGTGTGCGGGGAGTGTGATAGAGGCTCTGTGTGCGGCGAGTGTGATAGAGGCTCTGTGTGCGGGGAGTATGATAGAGGCTCTTTGTGCGGGGAGTGTGATAGAGGCTCTGTGTGCGAGGAGTGTGATAGAGGCTCTGTGTGCGAGGATTGTGATGGCGGCTCTGTGTGCGGGGAGTGTGATAGAGGCTCATTGTGCAGGCAGTGTGTCAGGGCTCTGTGTGCGGGGAGTGTGTCAGGGCTCTGTGTGAGGGGAGTGTGATAGAGGCTCTGTGTGCGGGGAGTGTGATAGATGCTTTGTGTGCAGGGAGTGTGTCAGGGCTCTGTGTGCGGGGATTCTGTCAGGGCTCTGTGTGCGGGGAATGTGATAGAGGCTCTGTGTGCGGGGTGTGTGATAGAGGCTCTGTGTGCGGGGAGTGTAATAGAGGCTCTGTGTGCCGGGAGTGTGATAGAGGCTCTGTGTGCGGGGAGTGTGATAGAGGCTCTGTGTGCGGGGAGTGTGTCAGGTCTCTGTGTGCGGGGAGTGTGTCAGGGCTTTGAGTGCGGGGAGTCTGTCACAGCTCTTTGTGCGTGGAGTGTGTCAGGGGTCTGTGTGACGTGAGTGAGATTGAGGCTCTGTGTGCGGGGAGTGTAATTGAGGCTCCGTGTGTGGGGAGTATGTTAGGGGCACGGTGTGCGAGGAGTATGATGGAGGCTCTGTGTGCAGGGAGTGTTATAGAGGCTCTGTGTGCGGGGAGTGTGATAGTGGCTCTGCGGCGAGGAGTGTGATGGCGGCTTTGTGTGCGTGGAGTGTGTCAGGGCTCTGTGTGCGGGGAGTGTGATAGAGGCTCTGCGTGCGGGGAGGGTGATCGAGGCTCTGTGTGCGGGGAGTGTGTCAGGGCTCTGTGTGCGGGGAGTGTGTCAGGGCTCTGTGTGCGGGGAGTGTGTCAGGGCTCTGTGTGCGGGGAGTATGTCAGGGCTCTGTGTGCGGGGAGAGTGTCAGGTCTCTGTGTGCGGGGAATGTGTCAGGGCTCTGTGTGCGGGGAGTGTGATAGAGGCTCTGTGTGCGGGGGGTGTGATAGAGGCTCTGTGTGCGGGGAGTGTGTCAGGGCTCTGTGTGCGGGGAGTGTGATAGAGGCTCTGTGTGCGGGGGGTGTGATAGAGGCTCTGTGTGCGGGGAGTGTGATAGAGGCTCCGTGTGCGGGGAGTGTGATGGAGGCTCTGTGAGCGGGGAGTGTGTTAGGGCTCTGTGTGCGGGGAGTGTGATAGACGCTCTGTGTGCGGAGAGTTTGATAGAGGCTCTGTGTGCGGGGATTTTGATAGACGCTCTGTGTGCGGGGAGTGTGATAGAGGCTCTGTGTGCGGGGAGTGTGATAGAGGCTCTGTGTGCGGGGAGTGTGATAGAGGCTCTGTGTGCAGACAGTGTGATAGAGGCTCTGCGTGCGGGGAGTGTGATAGTGGCTCTGTGTGCAGGGAGTGTGATAGAGGCTCTGTGTGCGGGGAGTGTAATAGAGGCTCTGCGAGTGGGGAGTGTGATAGATGTTCTGTGTGTGGGGAGTGTGTCAGGGCTCTGTGTGCGGGGAGTTTGTCAGGGCTCTGTGTGCGGGGAGTGTGATAGAGGCTCTGTGTGCGGGGAGTGTGATAGAGGCTCTGTGTGCGGGGAGTGTGATAGAGGCTCTGTGTGCGGGGAGTGTGATAGAGGCTCTGTGTGCGGGGAGTGTGATAGAGGCTCTGTGTGCGGGGAGTGTGATGTATGCTCTGTGTGCGGGGAGTGTGATAGAGGCTCTGTGGGCGGGGAGTGTGATGGAGGCTCTGTGTGCGGGGAGTGTAATGGAGGCTCTGCGTGCGAGGAGTGTGATAGAGGCTCTGTGTGCAGTATGTGTGATACAAGCACACGGAGGCCGCTTGCACTCCCCGCACACAGAGCGTCTATCACACTCCCCGCACACAGAGCCTCTATCACTCTCCCCGCACACAGAGCCTCCATCACACTCCCCGCCCACAGAGCCTCTATCACACTCCCCGCACACAGAGCCTCTATCACACTCCCCGCACGCAGAGCCTCTAACACACTCCCCGCACACAGAGCCTCTATCACACTCCCCGCACGCAGAGCCCTGACACACTCCCCGCGCACAGAGCCCAGACACACTCCCCGCGCACAGAGCCTCTATCACACTCCCCGCACACAGAGCCTCAATCACACTCCCCGCACGCAGAGCCTCTATCACACTCCCCGCACACAGAGCCTCTATCACACTCCCCGCACACAGAGCGTCTATCACACTCCCCGCACGCAGAGCCTCCATCACACTCCCCGCACACAGAGCGTCTATCACACTCCCCGCACGCAGAGCCTCCATCACACTCCCCACACACAGAGCCTCTATCACACTCCCCGCACACAGAGCCTCTATCACACTCCCCGCACACAGAGCCTCTATCACACTCCCCGCACACAGAGCCTCTATCACACTCCCCGCACACAGAGCCTCTATCACACTCCCCGCACACAGAGCTTCTATCACACTCCCCGCACACAGAGCCTCTATCACACTCCCCGCACACAGAGCCTCTATCACTCTCCCCGTGCACAGAGCCCTGACACACTCCCCGCACACAGAGCCTCTATCACACTCCCCGCACACAGAGCCCTGAAACACTCCCCGCACACAGAGCCTCTATCACACTCCCCACACACAGAGCCTCTATCACACTCCCCGCGCACAGACCGTCTATCACACTCCCCACACACAGAGCGTCTATCACACTCCCCGTACGCAGAGCCTCTATGACATTCCTCACACACAGAGCCTCTATCACACTCCCCGCACACAGAGCCTCTATCACACTCCCCGCACACAGAGCCTCTATGTGCAGGGAGTGTGATAGAGGCTCTGTGTGCGGGGAGCGTGATAGATGCTCTGTGTGCGGTGAGTGTGATAGAGGCTCTGTGTGCGGGGAGTGTGTCAGGGCTCTGTGTGCGGGGAGTGTGTCAGGGCTCTGTGTGCGGGGTGTGTGATAGATGCTCTGTGTGCGGGGAGTGTGATAAAGGCTCTGTGTGCGCTGAGTGTGTCAGGGCTCTGTGTGCGGGGAGTGTGATAGAGGCTCTGTGTGCGGCGAGTGTGATAGAGGCTCTGTGTGCGGGGAGTATGATAGAGGCTCTTTGTGCGGGGAGTGTGATAGAGGCTCTGTGTGCGAGGAGTGTGATAGAGGCTCTGTGTGCGAGGATTGTGATGGCGGCTCTGTGTGCGGGGAGTGTGATAGAGGCTCATTGTGCAGGCAGTGTGTCAGGGCTCTGTGTGCGGGGAGTGTGTCAGGGCTCTGTGTGAGGGGAGTGTGATAGAGGCTCTGTGTGCGGGGAGTGTGATAGATGCTTTGTGTGCAGGGAGTGTGTCAGGGCTCTGTGTGCGGGGATTCTGTCAGGGCTCTGTGTGCGGGGAATGTGATAGAGGCTCTGTGTGCGGGGTGTGTGATAGAGGCTCTGTGTGCGGGGAGTGTAATAGAGGCTCTGTGTGCCGGGAGTGTGATAGAGGCTCTGTGTGCGGGGAGTGTGATAGAGGCTCTGTGTGCGGGGAGTGTGTCAGGTCTCTGTGTGCGGGGAGTGTGTCAGGGCTTTGAGTGCGGGGAGTCTGTCACAGCTCTTTGTGCGTGGAGTGTGTCAGGGGTCTGTGTGACGTGAGTGAGATTGAGGCTCTGTGTGCGGGGAGTGTAATTGAGGCTCCGTGTGTGGGGAGTATGTTAGGGGCACGGTGTGCGAGGAGTATGATGGAGGCTCTGTGTGCAGGGAGTGTTATAGAGGCTCTGTGTGCGGGGAGTGTGATAGTGGCTCTGCGGCGAGGAGTGTGATGGCGGCTTTGTGTGCGTGGAGTGTGTCAGGGCTCTGTGTGCGGGGAGTGTGATAGAGGCTCTGCGTGCGGGGAGGGTGATCGAGGCTCTGTGTGCGGGGAGTGTGTCAGGGCTCTGTGTGCGGGGAGTGTGTCAGGGCTCTGTGTGCGGGGAGTGTGTCAGGGCTCTGTGTGCGGGGAGTATGTCAGGGCTCTGTGTGCGGGGAGAGTGTCAGGTCTCTGTGTGCGGGGAATGTGTCAGGGCTCTGTGTGCGGGGAGTGTGATAGAGGCTCTGTGTGCGGGGGGTGTGATAGAGGCTCTGTGTGCGGGGAGTGTGTCAGGGCTCTGTGTGCGGGGAGTGTGATAGAGGCTCTGTGTGCGGGGGGTGTGATAGAGGCTCTGTGTGCGGGGAGTGTGATAGAGGCTCCGTGTGCGGGGAGTGTGATGGAGGCTCTGTGAGCGGGGAGTGTGTTAGGGCTCTGTGTGCGGGGAGTGTGATAGACGCTCTGTGTGCGGAGAGTTTGATAGAGGCTCTGTGTGCGGGGATTTTGATAGACGCTCTGTGTGCGGGGAGTGTGATAGAGGCTCTGTGTGCGGGGAGTGTGATAGAGGCTCTGTGTGCGGGGAGTGTGATAGAGGCTCTGTGTGCAGACAGTGTGATAGAGGCTCTGCGTGCGGGGAGTGTGATAGTGGCTCTGTGTGCAGGGAGTGTGATAGAGGCTCTGTGTGCGGGGAGTGTAATAGAGGCTCTGCGAGTGGGGAGTGTGATAGATGTTCTGTGTGTGGGGAGTGTGTCAGGGCTCTGTGTGCGGGGAGTTTGTCAGGGCTCTGTGTGCGGGGAGTGTGATGTAGGCTCTGTGTGCGGGGAGTGTGATAGAGGCTCTGTGTGTGGGGAGTGTGATAGAAGCTCTGCGGGTGGGGAGTGTGATGGAGGCGCTGTGTGCGGGGATTGTGATAGAGGCTCTGTGTGCGGGGAGTGTGATAGAGGCTCTGTGTGCGGGGAGTGTGTCAGGGCTATGTGTGCGGGGAGTGTGTCAGGGCTCTGTGTGCGGGGAGTTTGTCAGGGCTCTGTGTGCGGGAAGTGTGTCAGAGCTCTGTGTGCGGGGAGTGTGATAGAGGCTCTGTGTGCAGGGAGTGTGATGTAGGCTCTGCGTGCGGGGAGTGTGATGTAGGCTCTGCGTGCGGGGAGTGTGATGGAGGCTCTGTGTGCGGGGAGTGTGATGGAGGCTCTGTGTGCGGGGAGTGTGATAGAGGCTCTGTGTGCGGGGAGTGTGTCAGGGCTCTGTGTGCGGGGAGTGTGATAGAGGCTCTGTGTGCGGGGAGTGTGATAGACGCTCTGTGTGCAGGGAGTGTGATGGAGGCTCTGTGTGCGGGGAGTGTGATGGAGGCTCTGTGTGCGGGGAGTGTGATAGAGGCTCTGTGTGCGGGGAGTGTGTCAGGGCTCTGTGTGCGGGGAGTGTGATGGAGGCTCTGTGTGCGGGGAGTGTGATAGAGGCTCTGTGTGCGGGGAGTGTGTCAGGGCTCTGTGTGCGGGGAGTGTGATTGAGGCTCTGTGTGCGGGGAGTGTGATAGAGGCTCTGTGTGCGGGGAGTGTGTCAGGGCTCTGTGTGCGGGGAGTGTGTCAGGGCTCTGTGTGCGGGGATTGTGATAGAGGCTCTGTGCGGGGATTGTGATAGAGGCTCTGTGTGCGGGGAGTGTGTCAGGGCTCTGTGTGCGGGGAGTGTGATAGAGGCTCTGTGCGCGGGGAGTGTGATAGAGGCTCCGTGTGCGCTGAGTGTGATAGAGGCTCTGTGTGCGGGGAGTGTGTCAGGGCTCTGTGTGCGGGGAGTGTGATAGAGGCTCTGTGTGCGGGGAGTGTGATAGAGGCTCTGTGCGCGGGGAGTGTGATGGAGGCTCTGTGTGTGGGGAGTGTGATAGAGGCTCTGTGTGCGGGGAGTGTGATAGAGGCTCTGTGTGCGGGGAGTGTGTCAGGGCTCTGTGTGCGGGGAGTGTGATAGAGGCTCTGTGTGCGGGGAGTGTGATAGAGGCTCTGCATGCGGGGAGTGTGATAGAGGCTCCGTGTGCAGGGAGTGTGATGGAGGCTCTGTGTGCGCGGAGTGTGATAGACGCTCTGTGTGCGGGGAGTGTGATAGAGGCTCTGTGTGCGGGGAGTGTGATGGAGGCTCTGTGTGCGGGGAGTGTGATAGAGGCTCTGTGTGCGGGGAGTGTGATAGAGGCTCTGCGGCGAGGAGTGTGATGGCGGCTCTGTGTGCGGGGAGTGTGATAGAGGCTCTGTGTGCGGGGAGTGTGTCAGGGCTCTGTGTGCGGGGAGTGTGTCAGGGCTCTGTGTGCGGGGAGTGTGATAGAGGCTCTGTGTGCGGGGAGTGTGTCAGGGCTCTGTGTGCGGGGAGTGTGATAGAGGCTCTGTGTGCGGGGAGTGTGTCAGGGCTCTGTGTGCGGGGAGTGTGATAGAGGCTCTGTGTGCGGGGAGTGTGATAGAGGCTCTGTGTGCGGGGAGTGTGATCGAGGCTCTGTGTGCGGGGAGTGTGTCAGGGCTCTGTGTTCGGGGAGTGTGATAGAGGCTCTGTGCGCGGGGAGTGTGATAGAGGCTCTGCGTGCGGGGAGTGTGATAGAGGCTCTGCATGTGGGGAGTGTGATAGAGGCTCTGCATGCGGGGAGTGTGATAGAGGCTCTGTGTGCGGGGAGTGTGATGGAGGCTCCGTGTGCGGGGAGTGTGATGGAGGCTCCGTGTGCGGGGAGTGTGATGGAGGCTCTGTGTGCGGGGAGTGTGTCAGGGCTCTGTGTGCGGGGAGTGTGATAGAGGCTCTGTGTGCGGGGAGTGTGTCAGGGCTCTGTGTGCGGGGAGTGTGATGGAGGCTCTGTGTGCGGGGAGTGTGTCAGGGCTCTGTGTGCGGGGAGTGTGTCAGGGCTCTGTGTGCGGGGAGTGTGATGGAGGCTCTGTGTGCGGGGAGTGTGTCAGGGCTCTGTGTGCGGGGAGTGTGATGGAGGCTCTGTGTGCGGGGAGTGTGTCAGGGCTCTGTGTGCGGGGAGTGTGTCAGGGCTCTGTGTGCGGGGAGTGTAATGGAGGCTCTGCGTGCGAGGAGTGTGATAGAGGCTCTGTGTGCGGGGAGTGTGTCAGGGCTCTGTGTGCAGTATGTGTCATACAAGCACACGGAGGCCGCTTGCACTCCCCGCGCACAGAGCCTCTATCACACTCCCCACCCACAGCGCCTCTATCACACTCCCCGAACACAGAGCCTCTATCACACTCCCCGCACACAGAGCCTCTATCACACTCCCCGCACACAGAGCCTCTATCACACTCCCCGCACACAGAGCCTCTATCACAGTCCCCGCACACAGAGCCTCTATCACACTCCCCGCACGCAGAGCCTCTATCACACTCCCCGCTCACAGAGCCTCTTTCACACTCCCCGGACACAGAGCCTCTATCATACTCCCCGCTCGCAGAGCCTCTATCACACTCCCCGCACACAGAGCCCTGACACACTCCCCGCACGCAGAGCCTCCATCACACTCCCCGCACACAGAGCCTCCATCTCACTCTCCGCACACAGAGCCTCTATCACACTCCCCGCACACAGAGCCTCTATCACACTCCCCGCACACAGAGCCTCTATCACACTCCCCGCACACAGAGCCTCTATCATACTCCCCGCACACAGAGCCTCTATCACACTGCCCGCACACAGAGCCCTGACACACTCCCCGCGCACAGAGCCCTGACACACTCCCCGCGCACAGAGCCTCTATCACACTCCCCGCACACAGAGCCTCCATCTCACTCCCCGCACACAGAGCCTCTATCACGCTCCCTGCACATAGATGCTCTGTGTGCGGGGAGTGTGATAGAGGCTCTGTGCGCGGGGAGTGTGTCAGGGCTCTGTGCGCGGGGAGTGTGTCAGGGCTCTGTGTGCGGGCAGTGTGATAGAGGCTCTGTGTGCGGGGAGTATGATAGAGGCTCTGTGTGCGGGGAGTGTGATAGAGGCTCTGTGCGCGGGGAGTGTGTCAGGGCTCTGTGTGCGGGGAGTGTGATAGAGGCTCTGTGTGCAGAGAGTGTGATAGAGGCTCTGTGTGCGGGGAGTGTGATAGAGTCTCTGTGTGCGGGGAGTGTGATTGTGGCTATTTGTGCGGTGAGTTTGATCGAGGCTCTGCGTGCGGGGAGTATGATAGAGGCTCTTTGTGCGGGGAGTGTGATAGAGGCTCTGTGTGCGGGGAGTGTGATAGAGGCTCCGTGTGCGAGGAGTGTGTCAGGGCTCTGTGTGCGGGGAGTGTGTCAGGGCTCTGTGTGCGGGGAGTGTGTCAGGGCTCTGTGTGCGGGGATTGTGTCAGGGCTCTGTGTGCGGGGAGTGTGATTGAGGCTCTGTGTGAGGGGAGTGTGTCAGGGCTCTGCGTGCGGGGAGTGTGTCAGGGCTCTGTGTGCGGGGAGTTTGTCAGGGCTCTGTGTGCGGGGAGTTTGTCAGGGCTCTGTGTGCGGGGAGTGTGTCAGGGCTCTGTGTGAGGGGAGTATGTCAGGGCTGTGTGTGCGGGGAGTGTGTCAGTGCTCTGTGTGCGGGGAGAGTGTCAGGGCTCTGTGTGCGGGGAGTGTGTCAGGGCTCTGTGTGCGGGGAGTGTGTCAGGGCTCTGTGTGCGGGGAGTGTGTCAGGGTTCTGTGTGCGGGGAGTGTGTCAGGGTTCTGTGTGCGGGGAGTGTGTCAGGGCTCTGTGTGCGGGGAGTGTGTCAGGGCTCTGTGTGCTGGGAGTGTGTCAGGGCTCTGTGTGCGGGGTGTGTGTCAGGGCTCTGTGTGCGGAGTGTGTGATCGAGGCTCCGTGTGCGGGGAGTGTGATGGAGGCTCTGTGAGCGGGGAGTGTGTTAGGGCTCTGTGTGCGGGGAGTGTGATAGACGCTCTGTGTGCGGAGAGTTTGATAGAGGCTCTGTGTGCGGGGATTTTGATAGACGCTCTGTGTGCGGGGAGTGTGATAGAGGCTCTGTGTGCGGGGAGTGTGATAGAGGCTCTGTGTGCGGGGAGTGTGATAGAGGCTCTGTGTGCAGACAGTGTGATAGAGGCTTTGCGTGCGGGGAGTGTGATAGTGGCTCTGTGTGCAGGGAGTGTGATAGAGGCTCTGTGTGCGGGGAGTGTGTCAGGGCTCTGTGTGCGGGGAGTGTGTCAGGGCTCTGTGTGCGGGGAGTTTGTCAGGGCTCTGTGTGCGGGAAGTGTGTCAGAGCTCTGTGTGCGGGGAGTGTGATGTAGGCTCTGCGTGCGGGGAGTGTGATGTAGGCTCTGCGTGCGGGGAGTGTGATGGAGGCTCTGTGTGCGGGGAGTGTGATGGAGGCTCTGTGTGCGGGGAGTGTGATAGAGGCTCTGTGTGCGGGGAGTGTGTCAGGGCTCTGTGTGCGGGGAGTGTGATAGAGGCTCTGTGTGCGGGGAGTGTGATAGACGCTCTGTGTGCAGGGAGTGTGATGGAGGCTCTGTGTGCGGGGAGTGTGATGGAGGCTCTGTGTGCGGGGAGTGTGATAGAGGCTCTGTGTGCGGGGAGTGTGTCAGGGCTCTGTGTGCGGGGAGTGTGATGGAGGCTCTGTGTGCGGGGAGTGTGATAGAGGCTCTGTGTGCGGGGAGTGTGTCAGGGCTCTGTGTGCGGGGAGTGTGATTGAGGCTCTGTGTGCGGGGAGTGTGATAGAGGCTCTGTGTGCGGGGAGTGTGTCAGGGCTCTGTGTGCGGGGAGTGTGTCAGGGCTCTGTGTGCGGGGATTGTGATAGAGGCTCTGTGCGGGGATTGTGATAGAGGCTCTGTGTGCGGGGAGTGTGTCAGGGCTCTGTGTGCGGGGAGTGTGATAGAGGCTCTGTGCGCGGGGAGTGTGATAGAGGCTCTGTGTGCGCTGAGTGTGATAGAGGCTCTGTGTGCGGGGAGTGTGTCAGGGCTCTGTGTGCGGGGAGTGTGATAGAGGCTCTGTGTGCGGAGAGTGTGATAGAGGCTCTGTGCGCGGGGAGTGTGATGGAGGCTCTGTGTGTGGGGAGTGTGATAGAGGCTCTGTGTGCGGGGAGTGTGATAGAGGCTCTGTGTGCGGGGAGTGAGATGGAGGCTCTGTGTGCGGGGAGTGTGATAGAGGCTCTGTGCGCGGGGAGTGTGTCAGGGCTCTGTGCGCGGGGAGTGTGCCAGGGCTCTGTGTGCGGGCAGTGTGATAGAGGCTCTGTGTGCGGGGAGTATGATAGAGGCTCTGTGTGCGGGGAGTGTGATAGAGGCTCTGTGTGCGGGGAGTGTGATAGAGGCTCTGTGTGCGGGGAGTGTGATAGAGGCTCTGTGTGCGGAGAGTGAGATGGAGGCTCTGTGTGCGGGGAGTGTGATGGAGGCTCTGCGTGCGGGGAGTGTGTCAGGGCTCTGTGTGCGGGGAGTGTGATAGAGGCTCTGCGAGCGGGGAGTATGATAGAGGCTCTGTGTCCGGGGAGTGTGAAAGAGGCTCTGTGAGCGGGGAGTGTGATAGAGGCTCTGCGTGCGGGGAGTGTGATAGAGGCTCTGTGTGCGGGGAGTGTGATAGAGGCTCTGTGTGCGGGGAGTGTGATAGAGGCTCTGTGTGCGGGGAGTGTGATAGAGGCTCTGTGTGCGGGGAGTGTGATAGAGGCTCTGTGTTCGGGGAGTGTGTCAGGGCTCTCTGTGCGGGGAGTGTGATAGAGGCTCTGTGTGCGCTGAGTGTGTCAGGGCTCTGTGTGCGGGGAGTGTGATAGAGGCTCTGTGTGCGGGGAGTGTGTCAGGGCTCTGTGCGCGGGGAGTGTGTCAGGGCTCTGTGTGCGGGGAGTGTGATAGAGGCTCTGTGTGCAGAGAGTGTGATAGAGGCTCTGTGTGCGGGGAGTGTGATAGAGTCTCTGTGTGCGGGGAGTGTGATTGTGGCTATTTGTGCGGTGAGTTTGATCGAGGCTCTGCGTGCGGGGAGTATGCTAGAGGCTCTTTGTGCGGGGAGTGTGATAGAGGCTCTGTGTGCGGGGAGTGTGATAGAGGCTCCGTGTGCGAGGAGTGTGATAGAGACTCTGTGTGCAGGGAGTGTGTCAGGGCTCTGTGTGCGGGGAGTGTGTCAGGGCTCTGTGTGCGGGGAGTGTGATAGAGGCTCTGTGTGCGGGGAGAGTGTCAGGGCTCTGTGTGCGGGGAGTGTGTCAGGGCTCTGTGTGCGGGGAGTGTGTCAGGTCTCTGTGTGGGGAGAGTGTCACGGCTCTGTGTGCGGGGAGTGTGTCAGGGCTCTGTGTGAAGGGAGTGTGTCAGGGCTCTGTGTGCGGGGAGTGTGTCAGCGCTCTGTGTGCGGGGAGTGTGTCAGGGCTCTGTGTGCGGGGAGTGTGTCAGGGCTCTGTGTGCGGGGAGTGTGTCAGCGCTCTGTGTGCGGGGAGTGTGTCAGGGCTCTGTGTGCGGGGAGTTTGTCAGGGCTCTGTGTGCGGGGAGTGTGTCAGGGCTCTGTGTGCGGGGAGAGTGTCAGGGCTCTGTGTGCGGGGAGTGTGTCAGGGCTCTGTGTGCGGGGAGTGTGTCAGGGCTCTGTGTGAGGGGAGTATGTCAGGGCTCTGTGTGCGGGGAGTGTGTCAGGGCTCTGTGTGCGGGGAGTGTGATAGAGGCTCTGTGTGCGGGGAGAGTGTCAGGGCTCTGTGTGCGGGGAGTGTGTCAGGGCTCTGTGTGCGGGAAGTGTGTCAGGGCTCTGTGTGCGGGGAGTGTGTCAGGGTTCTGTGTGCTGGGAGTGTGTCAGGGCTCTGTGTGAAGGGAGTGTGATAGAGGCTCTGTGTGCGGGGAGTGTGTCAGGGCTCTGTGTGCGGGGATTGTGTCAGGGCTCTGTGTGCGGGGAGTTTGTCAGGGCTCTGTGTGCCGGGAGTGTGTCAGGGCTCTGTGTGCAGGGAGTGTGTCAGGGCTCTGTGTGCGGGGAGTGTGTCAGGGCTCTGTGTGCGGGGAGTGTGTCAGGGCTCTGTGTGCGCTGAGTGTGTCAGGGCTCTGTGTGCGGGGAGTGTGATAGAGGCTCTGTGTGCGGGGAGTGTGATAGAGGCTCTGTGTGCGGGGAGTTTGATAGAGGCTCTGTGTGCGGGGAATGTGATAGAGGCTCTGTGTGCGGGGAGTGTGATAGAGGCTCTGTGTGCGGGGAGTGTGATAGAGGCTCTGCGGCGAGGAGTGTGATAGAGGCTCTGTGTGCGGTGAGTGGTATAGAGGCTCTCTGTGCGGGGATTGTGATAGAGGCTCTGCCTGCGGGGAGTGTGTCAGGGCTCTGTGTGCAGGGAGTGTAATAGAGGCTCTGTGTGCCGGGAGTGTGATAGAGGCTCTGTGTGCGGGGAGTGTGATAGAGGCTCTGTGTGCGGGGAGTGTGTCAGGGCTCTGTGTGCGGGGAGTGTGTCAGGGCTCTGTGTGCGGGGAGTGTGTCAGGGCTCTGAGTGCGGGGAGTGTGTCAGGGCTCTGGGTGCGGGGAGTCTGTCACGGCACTGTGTGCGTGGAGTGTGTCAGGGGTCTGTGTGCGGTGAGTTAGATTGAGGCTCTGTGTGCGGGGAGTGTGATTGAGGCTCCGTGTGTGGGGAGTATGTTAGGGGCACTGTGAGCGAGGAGTATGATGGAGGCTCTGTGTGCAGGGAGTGTTATCGAGTCTCTGTGTGCGGGGAGTGTGATAGAGGCTCTGTGGCGAGGAGTGTGATGGCGGCTCTGTGTGCGGGGAGTGTGATGGAGGCTCTGTGTGCGGGGATTGTGATAGAGGCTCTGTGTGCGGGGAATGTGATAGAGGCTCTGTGTGCGGTGAGTGGTATAGAGGCTCTCTGTGCGGGGATTGTGATAGAGGCTCTGCCTGCGGGGAGTGTGTCAGGGCTCTGTGTGCGGGGTGTGTGATAGAGGCTCTGTGTGCGGGGAGTGTGATAGAGGCTCTGTGTGCGGGGAGTGTGAGAAGGCTTTCTGTGCGGGGAGTTCAATTCTGTTCTGTATACCTCGAGTGGATAACTGGATGAGAGTATAATTGCCTGCAACAATTGTCCTCAATGTCTTTTGGTTGAAGCATGTTTTTTTGCAAAGAGTGATTAATGATTGAGACACCCATCACAATTTTTTTCCTGTAAACCCATTGCCTGTTTACATTTCTGTGTGGAATGTCCATCAATGCTCTGTGTTAGGGAGTTGCAGGAAACTTTGCTGAGTTGATCTGATATAATAGAGATTGTGATTGTGTTATGATCACTGCTGGTGTTACTCCTGTGACATCAGATCTCAGGGTGGATAGATCCTAACTTTTATTTTTTGTTTAAAAACATGGAGGGTAGCTGCTGAACAGAGTCACAGGATTCAACAAAAGAATAAAACCTTCATTCAACAGGAAAAGCTTAACTTTATTGTCACCTTCACCCACACCTATCCCTTTACAGTTATATTCAGATTCATCAGGAGAAAGCAAGTTAGAAAAGGTATCTTATTCTCTGAACTGAAGTCTGTCTTTCACACAAGGGTTTCCAATCTTCAGTTTCGGAGAGCCCACTTTGGAATCTACTCCCAAACCACGCTCTCTCTCGGACGCCTTCCACAAGGGTTCACATCCAGGGTTTTGAACTCTGCTTCTGATGTCCCTCTCCCCTGGATTGCCACATGCATTCAGGCTTTTGCCCTGCACACACTCTCTCTCAGATACTCAGCCGTGGCAACAGAACACCACTGCTTCACATGCCTACGGTAAGGAGTCACCAAGCTTTGGCTGTCACCTTGAATCCTCTGAATTCCCGAATGCCTGTTTTGCTTTCAGTCTGCATCCTGCAGCTTTCTCCCCTTAAGAATGGAGCCTTCCTTTGCCCCTCACTCTTAACTTGGTTTAACAGGGCCGTTTCCAGATTCCTGTTCTTTTCTTGTCACTAGAAGGTCTTCTTGGCACTTTCTTTTTTTCCTGCTCCCTGGCTTCTGGGTCCTCCGTCCGTTCTAACGAGAGATCCGATTTCTGTAGTTCCCTCTCCGGTCCAGCTCCTCCTGGTTTCAACTGAACTGAAACTTGAATTTCTGTTTTTTTCTGTCTCTGTGGGTGCCTCTGGGAGTCCTAAAACCTCATTAGAATGCAGAGAATCTTTTAAAGTGAAACCAAATCTCAAGTCCTCCCTTTCTTAACACGCAAATCCAGAAATACAAATTAAACTTAAAGATATACCTTATTCCTAACGCATTCAAATATGACTTATTAAACTATGTCTCGTTCCTAACAATTGGTGACGTGAAATCATTTACCTTCCCTCCAGCTGGAAGGTAATTAGAAACCTGCCTGTTAACTGCTTCACCGCACCACAACCCCCTGCTCTTCCTGGAGTGGGATTAGGCTCAGTGGCTTGTGTTAGGTACATTCCACTGCCCGCCTATTGGTTGTACAGTGCTGAGTGTTTCATGGTCTTGTACTTGCTGTTTACCAGCCTGTCTATGCTGGAATATTACTAACAGGCTGCCTGCCTGGTGTGTGGCATTTCTACCGTTGGGGCACCACCAGTAACTGGGACTGAGCTCCACTCACAGGCCCAACTGTCAAACTCCGTGAACGAACCCCTGCTTGAGGCTCCTGGACAATGTTGACATAGTGGCTCATTCCTATCCTACTCCAGCCCTAACCCCGCAAATCCATTTCCCTGTGTCTCTGAGGCCTCTCGTTGCTTCTTTCAGGATTCTCAGCCAGTCTGAGGTGCTGATAATCCTGTTACATGCCCTTCTCCAGAGCCATCTCAGAGCTCACCCTGCCATCACTTAGTAATGTCTCGCTGTCTGAGTGCACCAGGCCCCTAGGCCTGACACCGAGCTCCCCGGTTTGTGAGGCCTCAACTGAGCTGCTCGAGCTGGTGAAGAAATCAAAATAACAACCAGCGATGCTCGATCCACCATAACCCATGCCATCACAGCAGCAAATCCCATTCGCCTTCGTTTGTGGACCCTGAACATTCTCTGGGGATCTGAGTTTGATAAGGTAATAAGAAATAAGAGCAGGAGTAGGCCATTTGGCCCATTGAGCCTGCTCCACCATTCAATAATGGTGGCTGGCCTGACTGTGGCCTCAACTCCACTCTCCTGTCTGACCCCCATAACTCTCGGCTCCCTTGTCGATCAAAAATCTGTCCGACTCAGCTTTGAATATATTCAATGACCCAGCCTCCACTGCTCTTTGTAGAAGACCAACCACCCGTTGAGAAAAGAAGTTCGTCCTCACCTCCACGTTAAACTTGTTGTGGATTCCCTCACGACAGGAAACATCCTCTCCACATTGACCCTGTCAAGCTCCCTCAGGATCTTTTATCTTTCAATAAGATCACCTCTTATTCTTCTAAACTTCAAGGAGCACAGACCCAGCAGCTCCACCTTTCCTCATTAGACAGCTCCTTCATCCCAGGCATCTGCCTCGTGAACCTTCTTTGAACTGCCTTCAATGCAACTGTGTCCTTCCTTAAGTCAGGAGACCAGAAACTGTGCCCAGTACTTGACCACTGACCTACAAGACACCAGGATTTCCATTCTGGCGGGGTCGGTGGGGGAGACATGCTGAAATATTTTTTCTTGCCTGCAGACGTCCCTGTGATGTTGCCATACAAGCCTGCAGGTAGCACCAAACTCTTCTACATGCCGAAATCAGGGACAAGGAGCAGGATTGGCCAGTTGGATCCCGAGAGGAGCAGCGAGAGCTTGAGAGCAGGTCAGCTCCTTGACTTTTCTAAACATTGTTCTGCTGATTCAGACCCCGGCGATTTGACCTCAGCTCTCTGTTTCACCTCTCAGATTCACAGGAGGCACCTCCCGCTGGGATCCCGGCAGAGGCCCTGGGAGCCAGGGGCCACGTTCCATCAAGCACACAAGCCAAACACAGAGGGAGGGCAAAGCACAGCAGAGCAGCAGTCTGGCAGAAGCCCAGGGAGAAGGAGGACATGAGATTGTTCGAAAGCGGTGAGAATGTGCATGTGTAGATCGACGCAATGTCAGATAGCGTAGAAAGGGCAGACAGGGGGCAGAAACAGTTTAATATGGATAAGTGTGAGATAATACATGTCGGGAGGAACAATGACAATAGTATCGCTCACTGAGGCATGTGGATGCAGAGTGAGATCTAGAGGGTCAAGTATGTACTTCCCCGAAATTGCAGTGTGTGTGTGTGTGAAGGTTTAACAAAATAGAATTTTGAGCTTCATGAATGGGGGCATAGAGTAAAAAGAAATATATACCAAATAATCATTAGACCACAGGTAAAGAAGAATGTATGTTTCTCAGGACGTGGGAGTCGCTGGTGAGGTCAGTGTTTGTTGCCCATCCTGCTCTCCCTGTGCAGAGGGAGGTGGTGAACGTGCTAGGCTGGTTCACAGGGCACATAAGAGTCAACCACAACCTCAGAAAATATGCATTTATACAGCATCAATTTAGATAGCTCAACCTTCGGACATCTGAAGCACTTCACAGCTGATTAAGTACTTGTGAAGTGTAGGCATTGTTGTAAAATAGGAAACGTGACAGCCAATTTACACACAGCAAGATCTCTCAGACATCATTGTGATAAATAATAACAGCAGATAATCTGCTGTTTGAGTGATGTTGGTTGAGGGATAAATATTGGACAGGGCATATGAAAAGATGGACAAGTAACGATTGTCTGCTCCATTAATTGTGTCACATGGTGCAAATAAACCCTCCCACCTGTAGTTGTAGTGTTATCTCCGGTGATTGATACAGGGCTATGGTGAGAGTGTGAGGCAGTGGGATGAGTTTGGGATTGATACGGGGAGGGAGTGGGACAATGGGATTAGTTTGGGATTGATACTGGGCTATGGGGAGAGAGTGGGGCAGTGGGATTAGTTTGGGATTGATACAGGGCTATGGGAAGTGAGCGGGGCAGTGAGATTATTTTGGGATTGATACAGGGCTATAGGGTGAGAGTGGGGCAGTGAGATTAGTTTGGGATTGATACAGGGCTATGGGGAGAGAGTGGGGCAGTGGGATTAGTTTGGGATTGACACTGGGCTATGGGGAGAGAGCGGGGCAGTGGGATTAGTTTGGGTATTGATACAGGGCTATGGGGAGGGAGTGGGGTTGAGGGAATAGTTTGGGTATTGATACAGGGCTATGGGGAGAGTTTGAGGCAGTGGGATTAGTTTGGGAATGATACAGGGCTATGGGGAGAGAGTGAGGCAGTGGGATTAGTTTGGGATTGACACTGGGCTGAAGGGTGAGAGTGGGACAGTGGGATTAGTTTGGGATTGATACAGGGCTATGGGGAGAGAGCGGGGCAGTGGGAGTAGTTTGGGTATTGATACAGGGCTATGGGGAGAGAGCGGGGCAGTGGGATTAGTTTGGAATTGACACTGGGCTATGGGGAGAGAGTGGGGCAGTGGGATTAGTTTGGGATTGATACAGGGCTATGGGAAGTGAGCGGGGCAGTGAGATTAGTTTGGGATTGATACAGGGCTATGGGGAGAGAGCGGGGCAGTGGGATTAGTTTGGGTATTGATACAGGGCTATGGGGCGGGAGTTGGGTTGAGGGAATAGTTTGGGTATTGATACAGGGCTATGGGGAGAGTGTGAGGCAGTGGGATTAGTTTGGGAATGATACAGGGCTATGGGGAGAGAGTGAGTCAGTGGGATTAGTTTGGGATTGACAATGGGCTATGCGGAGAGAGTGGGGCAGTGAGATTAGTTTGGGATTGATACAGGGCTATGGGGAGAGAGTGGGGCAATGGGATTAGTTTGGGATTGACACTGCGCTATGGGGAGAGATTGGGGCAGTGGGATTAGTTTGGGATTGATACAGGGCTATGGGGTGAGAGTGGGGCAGTGAGATTAGTTTGGGATTGATACAGGGATATGGGGAGAGAGTAAGGCAGTGGGATTAGTTTGGGATTGATACAGGGCTATGGGGAGAGAGTGGGGCAGTGGGATTAGTTGGGGATTGATACAGGGCTATGGGGAGAGAGTGGGGCAGTGGCATTAGTTTGGGATTGATACAGGGCTATGGGGAGAGAGTGGGGCAGTGGGATTAGTTTGTGATTGATACAGGGCTATGGGGAGAGAGTGGGGCAGTGGGATTAGTTTGGGATTGACACTGGGCTATGGGGAGAGAGTGGGGCAGTGGGATTAGTTTGGGATTGACACTGGGCTATGGGGAGAGAGTGGGGCAGTGGCATTAGTTTGGGATTGATACAGGGCTATGGGGAGAGAGTGGGGCAGTGGATTTAGTTTGGGATTGATACAGGGCTATGGGGAGAGAGTGGGGCAGTGGGATTAGTTTGGGATTGACACTGGGCTATGGGGAGAGAGTGGGGCAGTGAGATTAGGTTGGGATTGATACAGGGCTATGGGGAGAGAGTGGGGCAGTGGGATTAGTTTGGAATTGACACTGGGCTATGGGGAGAGAGTGGGGCAGTGGGATTAGTTTGGGTGTTGATAAAGGGCTATGGGGAGGGAGTGGGGTTGGGGGAATAGTTTGGGTATTGATAAAGGGCTATGGGGAGGGAGTGGGGCAGTGGGATTAGTTTGGGATTGATACAGGGCTATGGGGAGAGAGTGGGGCAGTGAGATTAGTTTGGAATTGATACAGGGCTATGGGGAGAGAGTGGGGGAGTGGGATTAGTTTGGAATTGACACTGGGCTACGGGGAGAGAGTGGGGCAGTGAGATTAGTTTGGGATTGATACAGGGATATGGGGAGAGAGTGAGGCAGTGGGATTAGTTTGGGATTGATACAGGGCTATGGGGAGAGAGTGGAGCAGTGGGATTAGTTTGGGATTGATACAGGGCTATGGGGAGAGAGTGAGGCAGTGGGATTAGTTTGGGATTGATACAGGGCTATGGGGAGAGAGTGGGGCAGTGGGATTAGTTTGGGTGTTGATAAAGGGCTATGGGGAGGGAGTGTGGTTGGGGGAATAGTTTGGGTATTGATAAAGGGCTATGGGGAGGGAGTGGGCTGAGGGAATAGTTTGGGGATTGATACAGGGCTATGGGAAGTGAGCGGGGCAGTGGGAATAGTTTGGGTATTGATAAAGGGCTATGGGGAGGGAGTGGGGTTGGGGGAATAGTTTGGGTATTGATAAAGGGCTACGGGGAGGGAGTGGGGTTGAGGGAATAGTTTGGGTATTGATAATGGGCTATGGGGAGGGAGTGGGGCAGTGGGATTTGTTTGGGATTGATACAGGGCTACGGGGAGAGAGTGGGGCAGTGGGATTTGTTTGGGATTGATGCAGGGATATGGGGAGAGAGTGAGGCAGTGGGACTAGTTTGGGATTGACACTGGGCTATGGGAAGTGTGCGGGGCAGTGGGATTAATTTGGGATTGACACTGGGCTATGGGGAGAGAGTGGGGCAGTGGGATTAGTTTGGGATTGACACTGGGCTATGGGGAGAGAGTGGGGCAGTGGGATTAGTTTGGGATTGATACAGGGCTATGGGGAGAGAGTGGGGCAGTGGGATTAGTTTGGGATTGACACTGGGCTATGGGGAGAGAGTGGGGCAGTGGGATTAGTTTGGGATTGATACAGGGCTAGGGGGAGAGAGTGGGGCAGTGGGATTAGTTTGGGATTGATACACGGCTATGGGGAGAGAGTGGGGCAGTGGGATTAATTTGGGATTGACACTGGGCTATGGGGAGAGAGTGGGGCAGTGGGATTACTTTGGGATTGATACAGGGCTATGGGGAGTGAGTGGGACAATGGGATTAGTTTGGGATTGATACAGGGCTATGGGGAGAGAGTGGGGCAGTGGGATTAGTTTGGGATTGATACAGGGCTATGGGGAGTGAGTGGGACAATGGGATTAGTTTCGGATTGATACAGGGCTATGGGGAGAGAGTGGGGCAGTGGGATTAGTTTGGGATTGACACTGGGCTATGGGGAGAGAGTGTGGCAGTGGGATTAGTTTGGGATTGATACAGGGCTACGGGGAGAGAGTGGGGCATTGGGATTAGTTTGGGATTGATACAGGGCTATGGGGATAGAGTGTGGCAGTGGGATTAGTTTGGGATTGATACAGGGCTACGGGGAGAGAGTGGGGCAGTGGGATTAGTTTGGGATTGATACAGGGCTATGGGGAGAGAGTGGGGCAGTGGGATTAATTTGGGATTGACACTGGGCTATGGGGAGAGAGTGGGGCAGTGGGATTAGTTTGGGATTGATACTGGGCTATGGGGAGAGAGAGAGACAATGGGATTAGTTTGGGATTGATACAGGGCTATGGGGAGAGAGTGGGGCAGTGGGATTAGTTTGGGATTGACACTGGGCTATGGGGAGAGAGTGGGGCAGTGGAATTAGTTTGGGATTGATACAGGGCTATGGGGAGAGAGTGGGGCAGTGGGATTAGTTTGGGATTGACACTGGGCTATGGGGAGAGAGTGGGGCAGTGGGATTAGTTTGGGATTGATACAGGGCTATGGGGAGAGAGTGGGGCAGTGAGATTAGTTTGGGATTGACACTGGGCTATGGGGAGAGAGTGGGGCAGTGGGATTAGTTTGGGTATTGATACAGGGCTATGGGGAGAGAGTGGGGCAGTGGGATTAATTTGGGATTGATACAGGGCTATGGGGAGTGAGTGAGGCAGTGGGATTAGTTTGAGATTGACACAGGGCTATGGGGAGAGAGTGGGGCAGTGGGATTAGTTTGGGATTGATACAGGAATATGGGGAGAGACTGAGGCAATGGGATTAGTTTGGGGATTGACACTGGGCTATGGGGAGAGAGTGGGGCAGTGAGATTAGTTTGGGATTGACACTGGGCTATGGGGAGAGAGTGGGGCTGTAAGATTAGTTTGGGATTGATACAGGGCTATGGGGAGAGACTGAGGCAATGAGATTAGATTGGGATTGACAGTGGGGTATGGGGAGAGAGTGGGGCAGTGAGATTAGTTTGGGATTGATACAGGGCTATTGGGAGAGAGTGGGGTGGTGGGATTAGTTTGGGGATTGATACAGGGCTATGGGGAGAGAGCGGGGCAGTGGGAGTAGATTGGGTATTGATACAGGGCTATGGGGAGAGAGCGGGGCAGTGGGATTAGTTTGGGATTGACACTAGGCTTTGGGGAGAGAGCAGGGCAGTGAGATTAGTTTGGGATTGATACAGGGCTATGGGAAGAGAGTGGGGCAGTGAGATTAGTTTGGGATTGATACAGGGCTATGGGAAGTGAGCGGGGCAGTGAGATTAGATTGGGATTGATACAGGGCTATGGGGAGAGAGCGGGGCAGTGGGATTAGTTTGGGTATTGATACAGGGCTATGGGGCGGGAGTGGGGTTGAGGGAATAGTTTGGGTATTGATACAGGGCTATGGGGAGAGTGTGAGGCAGTGGGATTAGTTTGGGAATGATACAGGGCTATGGGGAGAGAGTGAGGCAGTGGGATTAGTTTGGGATTGACACTGGGCTATGGGGAGAAAGTGGGGCAGTGAGATTAGTTTGGGATTGACAATGGGCTATGCGGAGAGAGTGGGGCAGTGAGATTAGTTTGGGATTGATACAGGGCTATGGGGAGAGAGTGGGGCAATGGGATTAGTTTGGGATTGACACTGAGCTATGGGGAGAGATTGGGGCAGTGGGTTTAGTTTGGGATTGATACAGGGCTATGGGGAGAGAGTGGGGCAGTGGGATTAGTTTGTGATTGATACAGGGCTATGGGGAGAGAGTGGGGCAGTGGGATTAGTTGGGGATTGATACAGGGCTATGGGGAGAGAGTGGGGCAGTGGGATTAGTTGGGGATTGATGCAGGGCTATGGGGAGAGAGTGGGGCAGTGGCATTAGTTTGGGATTGATACAGGGCTATGGGGAGAGAGTGGGGCAGTGGGATTAGTTTGTGATTGATACAGGGCTATGGGGAGAGAGTGGGGCATTGGGATTAGTTTGGGATTGACACTGGGCTATGGGGAGAGAGTGTGGCAGTGGGATTAGTTTGGGATTGACACTGGGCTATGGGGAGAGAGTGGGGCAGTGAGATTAGTTGGAGACCTTTATGGGGAGAATCCCATAGCTCAGACCTTGACACAAGGCACGACCATTATTGGTGGCACAAAGAACTTTGGGATGCTCAAGAGAACAGACGTATAGGAGCACATGTAGGGGCACGGATATATAGGATCACAGACATATGGTGCACAGACATATAGGGGCACATGTAGTGGCACGGATATATAGGATCACAGACATATGGTGCACAGACATATAGGGACACGGATATATAGGAACACAGACATATGGTGCACAGACATATAGGGGCACGGATATATAGGAATACAGACATATGGGGCACAGACATATAGGGACACGGATATATAGGGGCACGGATATATAGGAACACAGACATATGGGGCACAGACATATAGGGACACGGATATATAGGAACAGAGACATATGGGGCACAGACATATAGGGACATGGATATATAGGGGCACGGATATATAGGAACACAGACATATACGTGCACGGATATATAGGAACACAGACATATGGGGCACAGACATATAGGGACACGGATATATTGGGGCACGGATATATAGGAACACAGACGTCTGGGGCACAGACATTTAGGGACACGGATATATAGGAACACAGACATCTGGGGCACAGACATATAGGGACACGGATATATATAGGGGCACGGATATATGGGAGCACAGACATATAGGGACACGGATATATAGGGGCACGGATATATAGGAGCACAGACATATAGGGGCACGGATATATAGGGGCACGGATATATTGGTGCACGGACATATAGGGGCACGGATATATAGGAGCACGGACATATAGGGCACAGACATATAGTGGCACGGATATATATGGGCATTGGATATATAGGAGCACGGACATATATGGGCACGGATATATAGGGGCACGGATATATAGGAGCACGGACATATAGGGGCACGGATATATAGGGGCACAGACATATAGGAACACAGACATATGGGGCACAGGCATATAGGGGCACGGATATATAGGGTCACGGATATATAGGGGCACAGACATATGGGGCACCGACATATAGGGGCACGGATATATAGGGGCACAGACATATAGGAACACAGACATATGGGGCACAGGCATATAGGGGCACGGATATATAGGGACACGGATATATAGGAGCACGGATATATAGGAACACAGACATATGGGGCACAGACATATAGGGACACGGATATATAGGAGCACGGATATATTGGAACACAGACATATGGGGCACTGACATATAGGGACACGGATATATAGGGGCACGGATATATAGGGGCACGGATATATAGGAGCACGGACATAAAGGCGCACGGACATATAGGGGCACGGATATATAGGAGCACAGACATGTAGGAGCACGGATATATAGGGGCATGGATATATAGGGGCATGGATATATAGGGGCACAGACATATAGGGACACGGATATATAGGGGCATGGATATATAGGAGCACGGACATATAGGGGCACGGATATATAGGAACACAGACATATGGGGCGCAGACATATAGGGACATGGATATATAGGAACACACATATAGGGGCACGGATATATAGGGGCACGGATATATAGGAACACAGACATATAGGGGCACGGATATATAGGGGCACGGATATAAATGAACACAGACATATGGGGCAGAGACATATAGGGACACGGATATATAGGGACACGGATATATAGGGACACGGATATATAGGAACACAGACATATAGGGGCACTGATATATAGGGGCATGGATATATAGGAATACAGACATATGGGGCTCAGACATATAGGGACATGGATATATAGGAACACAGGCATATGGGGCACAGACATATAGGGGCACGGATATATAGGGGCACAGAAATCTCAGAGTGTTAGGGCTCGTGGAGATTTGAATACAAGGATCAGAATCTTGAAACGGACGAGTTGCTAGACTTGAGGACAGTGTCGGTCGGTGAGAAACGGGCTGAGGGCGAACTGGATTTGGTGCAGGTTTGGATAGGGTTCATTTGTGTTGACCTCCTGGCTTTACTCTCACTCCTGGTTTCCGTGTTGTCACCGCAGGTATCCGATGTCATCAGAGCTCCCTCACCCCTGGTGCAGGGACTTTTCCTGAGAAAATGCCGCTGCGGGATGTCAGTGACAGCGACTTTTCCACCAGCGATCCCGTCCAGCGCAACATCAGGAGTCCGAGCGACTCCCAGAACAGGCGCCCCCTGCTTTACCCGAAAGCAAGGCCGCGAGCCGGCGACCGAGAGCCAAGCAGCAGGGGCTCTCAATCATACCCAACTACGCGACAGGCCAGCTCTGCCAGAGTTGGCTGCAGGAACGCAGCCTGGCCCCACACCACAGGAGAGGCTCAGAGGTACTGGGAGGAGGAGGAGGGGGGGACACATCATGCCCTGTCGTACTTGGAATGGACAAAGGCAGCTGCCGGAAAGCCCCGACATGGCAGATGTGGAGGTCAGCCTACCCCCATCAGTCGCTACACTGAACTGGCTGTGAGTGCAGTCTCCCCAACAGAGCAGAGCAGTGGCCTGCCAAGAGCTGGAGGGACAGAGAGATACAGCAGCCTGGATGAGCTGTGGCAGAGGTTTAAAGAGAGGCAGAAGAAGCACAAGAGGCTGGGTTCGAGCAGTGCCAGTGAGCTTTCCCTGCTGGAACGTTTGGACGAGCTGGCCCGCCTCCTCAGAAACCCGGTACACCACCCACTCCTCTCCGCTGAGGGGAGGGATCGGCAGCACAGGGCAGCGCAGAGAGAGAGGAGACGCAGAGCTTGGGAGGACCCAGCGCTGGCGCGTCCGTCTGCCCCTCCTTCAGGTTCCCTGGCCACCCCAAAGAGCGAGAGCGCCGACTCCCTGGAGGAAATCTCCACCCAGCGGATCGAGAAGATCCTGGAGCACCAGCGGTACGCGGGCACGCAGAACAGCAGTTCGGCTGGGCCACCCACCACCGAGTCAGACACCACCGCCCTGGCCGAGACAGACGCGCAGACGCAGACCGAGACGGGGAGCACCATATCCACCATTGACACGGAGCGCTTGGTCAGGGCTTTCGGGCCGGAGCGTGTCACTGTGCAGCCTCTCTCCCGCTTATACGGCACCATTGAGAAACAGAAAGAGAGCTCGGTCCGCAGGAGGGAGAGGCCACGGAGGGCAGAGACCAGGTGTCCAAGTGCTGCCAGTGACCAGCAGGTGAGTGAGTGAGTCTTAGTCAGTCTGTGGCTCCTTGTCTCCCTCACAGTGCTGTTGGTGCGTCGTTTCACTTAACTGCCCACCTCCACTGTGCGCATTAAACAGCATCGGTGAGGGCGCTGGCAATGCGCTGAGGAGGCCATTCAGCCCCTCGACCCTGACCCACCATTCCGTTTGACCCTGGTGGATCTGTATCTTCACCAGCTGCCTGTCCTGGTTCCGTCACCCTCAAAACGCTCGCTCAACAAAAATCACTCACTCCTTTTTGACATTTTCATTCACCCCCAGCCTCAACAGCTTTGTTCTATTTTTGTTTTTTTGCGGGAGAGAGTTCCAGATTTCCACTCCCCTTTGAGTGAGGAACTGCTCCCTGAATGGCTGGGCTTGAATTTTAAGATTGTGCCCCTTTGTTGTGAACTCCCCCAAAACCAGGGGAAACAGTTCCTCTCTATCTCCCCTCCCAAATTCTTTAATCATCTTAAAACACCTCGATTAGCTCACCCCTTAATCTTCTATACTCAAGCCCATAGAGGCCCAGTCTGTGCAACCTCTCATATTTTATCAGGGATCATTCTGGTGAATCTGCACTGTGCTCCCTCCATGGTTAATACATCTTAGCTGACGTGCAGAGCCCAGAATGGATTGCAGTTACTCCAGATGGGATCTGACTGAGGCTCCAGAGAGCAGAAGCATCACTTTGAATTCCAGTCCCAGTGAGATAAAGGCCCACCTTGTATCTACCGGTATGGAATTCATTGCCACAGAAGGCTGTGGAGGCCAGGTCATTGAGTGTATTTCAGACCGAGATAGATAGGTTCTTGATTGGTAAGGGGATCAAAGGTTATGGGGAGAAGGCGGGAGAATGGGGTTCAGAAACTTATCAGCCATGATTGAATGGCGGAGCAGACTCGATGGGCCGATTGGCCTAATTTCTGCTCTTATGTCTTATGGTCTTATTGTCCGATTTCTGGTCAAGCACAATCCAATCACGGAATGACCTCTGTGCCTACACTACCCCAAGGTCTCACCGCAGGACCAAGATCCCTGGTTAAACTACACCCCCCCCCCCCCTCACCCTCTGCCCCAACACATTGAACCCTCCCACACTGACTGAGCACTCAGCACTGATGGGCAATCGGTGAGTGTGGCTCAGTGGGAAGTGCACCGACATGCTGCTGGCAAAGGACTCTGCTCATCTCTCTTGCTGTGTCTCTCCTCACTCACAGCTCTGCTGGAATCCTTCATTCTCCCTGCTGCTGGGTAAAAGCTCATGGTGCAGTGGGTAACATGTCAGCACGGATAGAGGATTGCCTGGCTGGCACAAAGCAGAGAGTATGTATAAATGGGTCTTTTCCTGATTGGCAGGATGTGACTAGTGGAGTCCCACAGGGGTCTGTGCTGGGACCTCAACCTTTTACAGTTTACATCAATGACTTAGATGAGGGGATTGAAGGCATGTTGCTAAATTTGTAGATGACACAAAGATAGGTAGGAAAGTATGTGGTGAAGAGGACATGAGGAGGTTGCAGATGGATAGAGATAGGTTGAGTGAGTGGGCAAATGGAGTTTAATGTGGGAAAATGTGAAGTTGTTCACTGTGGCAGGAAGAACAAAAAAGCAGAGTATTACTTAAATGGAGAACGGCTGCATAATTCTGAGCTGCAGAGGGACCTCGGTGTTCTTGTACGAGTCACAAAAAGTTAGTTTACAGGTACAGCAAGTAGTTAAGACTAATGGAATGTTATCCTTTATTACGAGAGGGATTGAACATAAAAGTAAGGACGTTATGCTTCGGTTATACAGGGTGTTGGTGAGACCGTGCCTGGAATACTGTGGGCAGTTTTGATCCCCTTATTTAAGGAAGGATGTAAATGCATTGGAAACGGTTCAGAGAATCAGTCACAGAATCCCTGTGCAGTAGAGGCCCTTCGGCCCATCGAGTCTGCACCGAACCCTATTCAGAGGAGGTTTACTAGATTGATACCTGGAATGAGTGGGTTGTCTTATGAGGAATGGTTGGACAGACTGGGCTTGTTTCCACTGGAGTTTAGAGGAGTGAGGGGTGATTTGATTGAAGTTATACAAGATCCTGAACGGCGTTGACAAGGTGGACGTGGAAAGGATGTTTCCTCTTGTGGGTGAGTCCAGAACTAGGGGGCAGTGTTTAAAATTAGGGGTCGCCCTTTTAGGACAGAGATGAGGAGAAGACATTTCTCTCAGAGGGCTGTGTGACTTTGGAACTCTCTGCCTCAGAAGGTGGTGGAGGCGGGGTCACTGAATATTTTTAAGGCCGAGGTAGATGGATTTTTGTCAGACAAGCGAATCAAAGGTTATCAGGGTTAGATGGGAATGTGGAAATCGAAACACAAGATGATCAGCCATGATCTTATTGAATGACAGAGCAGGCTCGAGGGGCCGAATGGTCTACTCCTGTTCCTATTTCTTATGTTCTTAAGGAATATGACTGTTCCGCAGATTTCCTGTGTTTGCTTCCGCAGATCTCTGGAGCACAAAGCTTCACCGTACCCATAACCACGTCCGACTCCGCGTCCACTCAAAGCCCCTCTGTCCGTCCACCACACGGCCCCTCCAGCAAACTCATCAACAAGAGGTGCACCAGGCTGGTCAGCCAGGGGGTGCAGACAGGTAAGTGCCTGGGAGGAGTTGGTTTGTTGTTTTGGTGGGTGGTTTCTTTATTAACCTCGTGGTGGAACCAGGTCACGCAGAGCAGAGAGGTTCTGGAGCCCTGGAGTCTCAGATAGATGACACTTGCAGCTCTGTAGCACCTTTCATGAACCCCCGATATCCCAAACATCTTCACAGCCAATCCAGTAAGTGTAGTCACTGTTGTCATGTAGGAAACTCGGCAACCAATTTGCATACAGCAAGACCTCACAAACAACGATGTGATAACAGAATAATCTATTTCCTTGTGGTGACTGAAGGATAAATGTTGGCCATGACATACTTTTCTTTGAAATAGTGTCATTGGATATCTTACATCCATCTGAGAGGGCAGACAGGGTTTAAAGCTTCATCTGAAAAACAGCACCTCTGACTGTATAGCACTCCCTCAGCGGATTATGTGCTCAAGCCTTTAGAGTGGGACTTGGATCCACAGTCTCTGACTCTGTCACCATTGATTCAAGGTTGACGCTTATGTGAAAGCAAGAGTCAGTGGGTGGGGTACTTGGGCATGGGTGGGGTAGTTGGGTGCGGATGGGGCAGTTGGGTGTGGATGGGGCAGGGTCTCCTGGCACTAACATCCCCATCTCCGTGAAGGAGCAGAAGGATGAGTCAGGAACCCTGCCCACAAGAGGTTCTTCAGTTCCTGCAGCTGTCAGAGTGGGTGTTCCCCTCATGGCCGAACAGCCACTATCTCGGCTCACACGTGATGAATGACCAACTGACTGTGGTCCTCGGTGACATGTTGGCTGTAAAATCTGAAGCGGAAGTAGCAGGGCCGGGGAGGTGGCTGAGTGGCCACTTTGCATGACTCATGGCCCCTACTCAGTGTTTGCCACAGAAAACTTAAAGCACAGAAAGAGGCCATTCAGCCCATCACGTCTGTGCCAGCCAGAAAAGAGGAAAGGAAAAAGTAACCATCCATTCTAATCCCACCTTCCAGCCCCTGGTCCGTAGCCTTGCAGGTTACATCACTTCAGCTGCAGATCCAGGTACCTTTTAAATGAGCTGAGGGTTTCTGCTTTCACTGCCAAACCAGGCAGTGAATTCCAGACACCCACCTCCCTCTGGGTGAAGAAGGTTTTCCTCATGCCTCGTCTAATCCTTCTACCACCTTAAATCGATGCCCCCTGGTAGTTGACCCCTCAGCTAGGGGAAACAGGCCTTTCCTGTCCAATCTATCTAGGTCCCTCATAATCTTGCACACCTCAATTAGGTCATCCCTCAGCCTCTTGTGTTCTAAGGAAAACAACCCCAGCCTATCCAATCTCTCCTCACAGCTGCAGTTTTCAAACCCTGGCAACATTCTTGTAAAATTCCTCTGTATTCTCCCCAGAGCAGTTATGTCCTTTCTATAATGTGATGACCAGAACTGTACACAAAATTCCAGCTGTGGCCTAACCAGAATTTTATACAGTTCCATCATTACCTCCCTGCATTTGTATTCAGTACCTCGCCCAGTAAAGGAAGGCATTCCATATGCTTTCTTTACCACCTCATCCACCTTCCCTGCCACCTTCAGGGATGTGTGGACATGCACTCCAAGCCTATTGCTCTACCCCTCACACTATCCTCCCGTTTATTGTGTGTTCACTAACTTTGTTTTCCCTCTGAAAGTGCATTACCTCACTGCTCTGAATTAAATTCCATTTACCACTTTTTCGCCTATTCAGCCAAACCATTGATATCATTCCAGAGTTGTTGCCTCGCCTTCCGACAGGGCAGTACCTTGAGGGTAATAATCTCTGGATGACTATCTGAGCAACATACAAATTGGCATAGGGCCAAGCAGATTGGAGAATTACATGCACGGCTCAGAGAGTGGTGTGGGGGGGGGGAAAGGCTTTTGACTTGTGCGGCACTGGTACTGCGGAAAGAGGGAACTGTTCCGTTGGGATGGGGCTCCATTTGAACAGGGCTGGGCCTAGCGTCCTGCTGAATTGTGTAACTACGGTTGTGGATAAGACTTCAAATGAAAAGGGAGGGAAGGGTCAGATGAAGGGAGATTTAGAAATCTGAAGAGGGAAGTCAAGGCCATGGAACAGTTTATCGACTTGGATAGAGTGAGACAGGAAGGGGTAGAGAGTTTAGTGGGAATAGTGCGTTGATGAAGAAGGTCCAAACAAATCATAATGGATTAAACAAGTAAAATTAAAGGTTCTTTATCTGAATGCAGAAACCATTCTTAATAAGATAGATGGAACTAGTGGCCCAAGGTTTTGAAGAGGCTTAACAGGGTTGATAATGAGATGTTGTTTCCCTTGGCTGGAGACTCTCGAACATGGACACAGCCTCAGGGTGGCGGGTTGATTATTTAGGGCTGAGATGAGGAGAAGTTTTGAGTGGAAAGCAAGAATCTTAAGCTTAAACAAACCAATGGCTTAGCATGAGGGGAGAGCTGGCTAAGATAACTTGTTCAGTGCTATGCCTTTTAATTTATTTACCCAAACAATGGGAAGTATTTTAAGAAATTATTCAAAATGTTCAACGAAAATACAATCCATTAAAAAAATACAAAAACTCAGTGGGAAAGCTCCGTCTGTGGCTGACTAAGGAGGTTAAGGAAAGTATCGGGTTAAAAGACGAGGCTAATGATGTTCCAAAAAATAGGAGTAAGTCTGACGATTGAGAGAGTTTCAGAAACCGGCAAAAGGTGACCAGGAAGTTGATAAAAAGGGAAAAATATAGAATGAGTGAAGGAGCCAGAAATATGAAAAGATTGTAAGAGCTTTTCCAGTATATTAAAAGGAGAGTAGCTAAAATAAACATTGGTCCCTTAGAGACAGGGATAAGAAGAATTATCTTAGGGAATAAGGAAATATTACATCTGAATTCACGGTAGAATACATAAAGTACATCGCAAAAACATAGGTAACCTGGGGCTAAAATAAGTGAGGAACTTAAGATAATTAATATCAGTTGACCAAGGACGTTAGAGGAACTTAATGGACTAAAATATGATAAATCCCCAGGGACCTGATGGCCTATGTCCTAGAGTTCTAAACTATAGCTGCAGAGATAGTGGATGCGCTGGTGATGATTTTTCAAAACTGTCTCGGTTCTGGAACAGTTCCAGCAGCCTGGTAGTTGGCAAATGTAAACTCCGCTATTCAAGCAAGGAGAGAGAAACAAAGAAGCAAAATCACAGGCTGGTTGGCCTGACGTCAGTCATCGGGAAAGTGCTGGACTCTATTATTAGGGAAGGCGTGAAAATGCAGTTCGAAAATCAAAGTTTTAACAGACAACGCCAACGTGGTTTTTTACGAAAGGGGAACCACATTTGACACATGTATTAGTTTTATTTGAGGATGTGAGGAGTTGGGTAGATGGAGGGGAGCAGTCGATGGAGTTTACTTGAATTACTAAAAGGCACTTGATCAGGAGTCACAAAAGGTGAATAGGCAAGAACAAGGACTCCTGGAGTTGAGGGTAAAATATGGGTAAAGGATTGGAAGAACAAGCAGGAAGCAATGATGAACAGGACATTGTCAGGTTGGCACCAGTGGACTGCTGCAAAGGATCAGTGCTGGGGCTTCAGCTATTTACAATCTATATGACATCGACAAAGAGACCAAGAGTAAAGTATCCAGATTTGCGCTTGATACTAAGCTCGGTGGAAAGATAAGCTGTGGGGAGGACACAGAGAGGCTGCAAAGAGATATGGACAGGGTAAGGGAGTGAGCAAGAAGATGGCAGATGGAGTATTATGTGGGGAAGTGTGAAGTTATTTACTTTGATAGAAAAGCAGAGTGTTTTTTAAAAGGTGCGACACGTTAAATGTTGATGTTCAAAGAGACTTGAGTGTGTTTGTACAAGGAATGCAGAAAGATAGCATGTAGGTGCAGCAAGCAGTTGGAAAGGCAAATGGCATGTTGGCCTTTATTGCCAGGGGATTGGAGTACAAGAATCAAGAAGTGTTGCAAGAATTGTTTCGGGTTTTGGTGCCACCACACCTGGAATACTGTGGGCAGCTTTGGTGTCCATATTTGAGGAAGGCTTTACTGCGAGGCAGTACAGCGAAGGTTCACTAGATTAGGCCCTGGGATGAGAGTAAATTGGGCCTACATTCTCTGGAGTTTAGAAGAATGAGAGGTGATCCCGTTGAAACCTACAAAATTCTGAAGGGGTTGACAGTCGACAATGAGAAGCTGCTTCCCCTTGCTGGAGAATCTAGGAAAAGGGGTCACTGCCTTAGGATTGATCATTTCGGACTGAGATGGGGAGACATTTCTTCACTCAAATAGTTCGTGAAGCTTTGGAATTCTCCATCCCAGAGGGTTGTGGATGCTTCATCGTTAAATATATTTCACTTTGAGGGAGATGCATTTTTGGCCTCTCAGGGAATCGAGGGACATGGGATCAGGCAGCAAAGTGGAGTTCAGGCCAAGATCAGATCAGCTATGATGGTATTAGATGGCAGATCAGGCTCGTGTGGCCATCTGGTCTGCTGCTAACACTATTTTTTTGATCTTGTGATGTCCGTTCTGCTTGGGATAGTGAGAGAGTGTCAGGCAGCTTGGAGGTAATGGTGTTCCTCATTAACATTGCTAGTCTTACAGAACTTGTTTTTTGTGACTGGATGCCTGTGCCCAGTGGGGTTCCACAGGGATCAGTGTTGGGTCCCTTGCTATTTGTGGTATGTATTTAGACTTGAATGTAGGAGGGTTGATCAGTAAGTTCGCGGATGACATGAAAATTGGTGGGGTGGTAAATAGTGAGGAGGATAGCCTTAGATTACAGGAGGATATAGACGGGCTGGTCAGATGGGCTGATCAGTGGCAAATGGAATTTAATCTGGATAAGTGTGAGGTGATGCACTTGCGCAGGACAAACAAGGCAAGGGAATACACGATGAATGGTAGGTCCCTGGGAAGTACTGAGGATCAGAGGGACCTTTGTGTTCATGTCCACCGGTCCCTTAAGGTAGCGGGACATGTAGATAAGGTGGTTAAGAAGGCATATGGGATACTTGCCTTTATTAGCCGAGGCATAGAATATAAGAGAAGGGAGGTTATGCTGGAACTGTATAAAACGCTGGTTAGGCCACAGCTGGAGTATTGTGTGCAGTTCTGGAATCCACATTATCGGAAGGATGTGATTGCACTAGAGAGAGTGCAGAGGAAATTTACCAGGATGTTGCCTGGGCTGGAGAGTTTTAGTTATGAGGAGAGATCGGATAGATTGGGGTTATTTTCCTTGGAGCAGAGGAGATTGAGGGGGACATGGTTGCAGTGTATAAAATTATGAGGGGCATTGATAGGGTTGACAGGAACTTTCCCCTTGGTGGAGGGATCAATAACCAGGGGGCATAGATTTCAGGTAAGGGGCAAGAGGTTTAGAGGGGGTGTGAGGAAGAATTTTTTCACCCAGAGGGTGGTGGGAATCTGGAACTCACTGCCTGAAAGGGTGGTAGAGGCAGAAACCCTCATAACATTTAAGAAGTATTTGGATGGGCACTTGCGATGCCTTGGCATACAAGGCTATGGGCCTGGTGCTGGGAAATGGGATTAGAATAGTTAGATACTTGTTTGACTGGTGCAGACCCGATGGGCCGAAGGGCCTTTTTCTGTGCTGTAGATATGATTCTATGACTATGACTCTATAACTTGGTAATTTGTGGACACGTACCAGAAAACATGGCCAGAGTGTTAGAAAACCCAGCGAGTTTAGGAAGAGTCTGCTAGCACCACCCTCACCTCCCCCAGTCTGGACTATATGTCACTTCAGGTCCACAGTATGTGCTTGGCTGTAAATATATCAGGGCAATAATAACAGCTCACCAGTATCATCTGATTAGAAAATCCCTCAGTTCCTTCCCATATATCCAACCCCTCCATGCTGTGTCCCTCAACCCCTCGCACACACGCACACACATACAGACACACACACGCACACACATACAGACACACACACACACACACATACAGACACACACACACACACACCCCCGCCCACCCTCCCGCCAGTCCCTCAATGTGCTGGATGCCCCTGTTATAGTAGAGACAGATGTTCCCCCACTCTGCCTCTCTCTGTCTGTACCATTGTTTTGTGCCATGTGTCAGAATCTCTGCCGATTGTCGCGAGTGCTAAGGGGAGACGGACCCGCGATGTGGGCGTGACCTTCCCTTCGCCAGATTCAGAGCCAACCCTGCATCGACCAGCTGTCCTGGGCAGTCACCGTCAGCACTCAGCCTCTCCCGCCGGCTGCAGCTCCGCCAGAGCCAAGGACAGGAAGAGGAAGGGCAGCTCACACACAGAGAGGGCTCCTGGGAAAGACGGCAGGACATCAGCTGGGCCAGGTAAGCCACCATTCCATTCAGTCAGGAATCATCCACTCGATTCGTCACCCTCTGTCTGAATGAGATTGCTGATGTGTAAGAGCCTCAAGGGATATGAATGGGGTGTGGGGTGTACAGGTGTGATTTGTTATTGGGGTGTGGGGTGTACAGGTGTGATTTGTTATTGGGGTGTGGGGTGTACAGGTGTGATTTGTTATTGGGGTGTGGGGTGTACAGGTGTGATTTGTTATTGGGGTGTGTAGTGTACAGGTGTGATTTGTTATTGGGGTGTGGGGTGTACAGGTGTGATTTGTTACTGGGGTGTGGGGCGTACAGGTGTGATTTGTTATTGGGGTGTGGGGTGTACAGGTGTGATTTGTTATTGGGGTGTGGGGTGTACAGGTGTGATTTGTTATTGGGGTGTAGGGTGTACAGGTGTGATTTGTTATTGGGGTGTGGGGTGTACAGGTGTGATTTGTTATTGGGGTGTGGGGTGTACAGGTGTGATTTGTTACTATGGTGTGGGGTGTACAGGTGTGATTTGTTATTGGGGTGTGGGGTGTACAGGTGTGATTTGTTACTATGGTGTGGGGTGTACAGGTGTGATTTGTTATTGGGGTGTAGGGTGTACAGGTGTGATTTATTATTGGGGTGTGGGGTGTACAGGTGTGATTTGTTATTGGGGTGTGGGGTGTACAGGTGTGATTTGTTACTGGGGTGTGGGGCGTACAGGTGTGATTTGTTATTGGGGTGTGGGGTGTACAGGTGTGATTTGTTACTATGGTGTGGGGTGTACAGGTGTGATTTGTTATTGGGGTGGGGTGTACAGGTGTGATTTGTTATTGGGGTGTGGGGTGTACAGGTGTGATTTGTTACTATGGTGTGGGGTGTACAGGTGTGATTTGTTATTGGGGTGTGGGGTGTACAGGTGTGATTTGTTACTGGGGTGTGGGGCGTACAGGTGTGATTTGTTATTGGGGTGTGGGGTGTACAGGTGTGATTTGTTATTGGGGTGGGGTGTACAGGTGTGATTTGTTATTGGGGTGTGGGGTGTACAGGTGTGATTTGTTATTGGGGTGTGGGGTGTACAGGTGTGATTTGTTATTGGGGTGTGGGGTGTACAGGTGTGATTTGTTACTATGGTGTGGGGTGTACAGGTGTGATTTGTTATTGGGGTGTGGGGTGTACAGGTGTGATTTGTTATTGGGGTGTGGGGTGTACAGGTGTGATTTGTTACTATGGTGTGGGGTGTACAGGTGTGATTTGTTATTGGGGTGTGGGGTGTACAGGTGTGATTTGTTATTGGGGTGTGGGGTGTACAGGTGTGATTTGTTATTGGGGTGTGGGGTGTACAGGTGTGATTTGTTGTTGGGGTGTGGGGTGTACAGGTGTGATTTGTTTTTGGGGTGTGGGGTGTACAGGTGTGATTTGTTATTGGGGTGTGTAGTGTACAGGTGTGATTTGTTATTGGGGTGTGGGGTGTACAGGTGTGATTTGTTACTGGGGTGTGGGGCGTACAGGTGTGATTTGTTATTGGGGTGTGGGGTGTACAGGTGTGATTTGTTATTGGGGTGTGGGGTGTACAGGTGTGATTTGTTATTGGGGTGTAGGGTGTACAGGTGTGATTTGTTATTGGGGTGTGGGGTGTACAGGTGTGATTTGTTATTGGGGTGTGGGGTGTACAGGTGTGATTTGTTACTATGGTGTGGGGTGTACAGGTGTGATTTGTTATTGGGGTGTGGGGTGTACAGGTGTGATTTGTTACTATGGTGTGGGGTGTACAGGTGTGATTTGTTATTGGGGTGTAGGGTGTACAGGTGTGATTTATTATTGGGGTGTGGGGTGTACAGGTGTGATTTGTTACTGGGGTGTGGGGCGTACAGGTGTGATTTGTTATTGGGGTGTGGGGTGTACAGGTGTGATTTGTTATTGGGGTGGGGTGTACAGGTGTGATTTGTTATTGGGGTGTGGGGTGTACAGGTGTGATTTGTTATTGGGGTGTGGGGTGTACAGGTGTGATTTGTTATTGGGGTGTGGGGTGTACAGGTGTGATTTGTTACTATGGTGTGGGGTGTACAGGTGTGATTTGTTATTGGGGTGTGGGGTGTACAGGTGTGATTTGTTATTGGGGTGTGGGGTGTACAGGTGTGATTTGTTACTATGGTGTGGGGTGTACAGGTGTGATTTGTTATTGGGGTGTGGGGTGTACAGGTGTGATTTGTTATTGGGGTGTGGGGTGTACAGGTGTGATTTGTTACTATGGTGTGGGGTGTACAGGTGTGATTTGTTATTGGGGTGTGGGGTGTACAGGTGTGATTTGTTGTTGGGGTGTGGGGTGTACAGGTGTGATTTGTTTTTGGGGTGTGGGGTGTACAGGTGTGATTTGTTATTGGGGTGTGGGGTGTACAGGTGTGATTTGTTATTGGGGTGTAGGGTGTACAGGTGTGATTTGTTATTGGGGTCTGGGGTGTACAGGTGTGATTTGTTGTTGGGGTGTGGGGTGTACAGGTGTGATTTGTTATTGGGGTCTGGGGTGTACAGGTGTGATTTGTTGTTGGGGTGTGGGGTGTACAGGTGTGATTTGTTATTGGGGTGTGGGGTGTACAGGTGTGATTTGTTATTGGGGTGTGGGGTGTACAGGTGTGATTTGTTATTGGGGTGTGGGGTGTACAGGTGTGATTTGTTATTGGGGTGGGGTGTATAGGTGTGATTTGTTATTGGGGTGTGGGGTGTACAGGTGTGATTTGTTATTGGGGTGGGGTGTATAGGTGTGATTTGTTATTGGGGTGTGGGGTGTATAGGTGTGATTTGTTATTGGGGTGTGGGGTGTACAGGTGTGATTTGTTATTGGGGTGTGGGGTGTACAGGTGTGATTTGTTATTGGGGTGTGGGGTGTACAGGTGTGATTTGTTATTGGGGTGTGGGGTGTACAGGTGTGATTTGTTATTGGGGTGTGGGGTGTACAGGTGTGATTTGTTATTGGGGTGTGGGGTGTACAGGTGTGATTTGTTATTGGGGTGGGGTGTACAGGTGTGATTTGTTATTGGGGTGTGGGGTGTACAGGTGTGATTTGTTATTGGGGTGGGGTGTACAGGTATGATTTGTTATTGGGGTGTAGGGTGTACAGGTGTGATTTGTTGTTGGGGTGTGGGGTGTACAGGTGTGATTTGTTATTGGGGTGTGGGGTGTACAGGTGTGATTTGTTATTGGGGTGTGGGGTGTACAGGTGTGATTTGTTATTGGGGTGTGGGGTGTACATGTGTGATTTGTTATTGGGGTGTGGGGTGTACAGGTGTGATTTGTTACTATGGTGTGGGGTGTACAGGTGTGATTTGTTATTGGGGTGTGGGGTGTACAGGTGTGATTTGTTATTGGGGTGTGGGGTGTACAGGTGTGATTTGTTATTGGGGTGTGGGGCGTACAGGTGTGATTTGTTATTGGGGTGTGGGGTGTACAGGTGTGATTTGTTACTTGGGTGTGGGGTGTACAGGTGTGATTTGTTATTGGGATGTGGGGTGTACAGGTGTGATTTGTTATTGGGGTGTGGGGTGTACAGGTGTGATTTTCTTTTGGTGTTCTTGTAGATTACAGGCTGTACAGGTGTGATTTTCTGTTGGGTTGTTTACGGTTACAGGCTGTACAGGTGTGATTTTCTGTTGGGTTGTTGTGGATTACAGGCTGTACAGGTGTGATTTTCTATTGGGTTGTTGTGGATTACAGGCTGTACAGGTGTGATTTTCTATAGGGGTTGTTGTGGATTATAGGCTGTACAGGTATGATTTTCTATTGGGATTGTTGTGGATTACAGGCTGTACAGGTATGATTTTCTATTGGGGTTGTTGTGGATTACAGGCTGTACAGGTGTGATTTTCTATTGGGGTTGTTGTGGATTACAGGCTGTACAGGTGTGATTTTATATTGGGGTTGTTGTGGATTACAGGCTGTACAGGTGTGATTTTCTATTGGGTTGTTGTGGATTACAGGCTGTACAGGTGTGATTTTCTATTGGGTTGTTGTGGATTACAGGCTGTACAGGTGTGATTTTCTATTGGGTTGTTGTGGATTACAGGCTGTACAGGTGTGATTTTCTATTGGGTTGTTGTGGATTACAGGCTGTACAGGTGTGATTTTCTCTTGGGGTTGTTGTGGAATACAGGCTGTACAGGTGTGATTTTCTATTGGGTTGTTGTGGATTACAGGCTGTACAGGTGTGATTTTCTATTGGGTTGTTTTGGGTTACAGGCTTTACAGGTGTGATTTTCTATTGGGTTGTTTTGGGTTACAGGCTGTACAGGTGTGATTTTCTATTGGGTTGTTTTGGGTTACAGGCTGTACAGGTGTGATTTTCTATTGGGTTGTTGTGGATTACAGGCTGTACAGGTGTGATTTTCTATTGGGGTTGTTGTGGAATTCAGGCTTTACAGGTGTGATTTTCTATTGGGTTGTTTTGGGTTACAGGCTGTACAGGTGTGATTTTCTATTGGGTTGTTTTGGGTTACAGGCTGTACAGGTGTGATTTTCTATTGGGTTGTTTTGGGTTACAGGCTGTACAGTTGTGATGACACGTGTGGTTTTTGAGTGAGAGTTAATATCTTTATTTTATCAAACCCCAGCCTGGTTCATTCCTGCCACTGAGCTGAAATGGGCCTTGAGGAAGGAGAATGATCCAGGGACCTGCCACAGTCACACTTCAGGCAATTTTGAATTGTTACCATCAACCAGCTTGTGCAGAGAACCACTGCGAGAGAAACAGCTACAACAGCAATGGATCAGCAATAGTGCGAGAGCCTGGGGCCAGGAACCTGCACAGGGTGACGCTCTTCTGAAGAATCCTTCCCCCTTAATACGCATCACCTTGAAAGTAAGGAAAGTTGTGTGACTTGCAATAATAGTGAAACTTTGCAGCAACAGACGCACACTGTTCCCATGGTAAAGTTCGACATGTGAGGCTTTGAGGGAAGATTAAAGCACAAGTCATCAGTGCTGTGTTAGCTCAGTGAATCACAATGTGAAACATTTGAGCCACAGGTGAAGCTAGCTGTGTCACGCTGCCACCATGCAGCAGCAGTACGAGTGCTATTCACCACTAACAGGATGCTGGCATCAAGCCAAAAAGACATTCTGCCTATCACATAGATGAATAATGTGGCATATGAATTTCAGTGCCAGTGTGATGCTTGGTATGCAGGCTGTGCGTCCCAAAGACTGGCAGATCACATCAAACAGCATGTCCCAGCCGCTGTTCACAGTGAGCAAGGTACAGACTATACTCAAACAGTCCCTACTTGTAAAACTCAAAACACAGTGTGATTTAGATGTGATTCCGCGATTGGACAACATTTGCTAAGTAATTCTCAGTGTGCTAAGAATGACACTGACCACCACTTTAAGATTGTCAGTCAGGCTGGCAGGGTGGTGTGTTTGCATATACTGGAAGGTACAGATAGTAATCTACGGGGCTGTGCTCTTCACAGACAGAAAGAACATGTACACACATTGCATCTGCTTCAGCTAAATAAAATAAGTGACAGCCATTCGCTGACTCATTCCTCAGGGCGATGCCTTGACCAATATGTTCAAGCCTTGCACCTTTTTTGAATTACCTGGGAGCTTGGTGAGCCTATTGTTCCCCAAGTTGATTTCTCCATGGCAACACCTCAGCCAATCAGTCAACTTGCCAACCATTTTGTTCCCGGATCTAAATCATTGATATATATTGTGAATAGCCGGCGCCCAAGTACTGATCCCTGCGGTACCCCACTAATCACCACCTGCCACTCTGAAAAAGGCCCATTTATTCCTACTCTCTGTTTCCTGTCTGCTAACCAATTCTCAATCCATGCCAATATATTACTCCCAGTCCCATACGCTTTAATTTTACAGACTAACCTCTTATGTGGGACTTTATCAAAAGCTTTCTGAAAATCCAAATACACCACATCCACTGGTTCTCCCTTATCTATTCTGCTAATTATATCTTCAAAAAAAACTCCAGTAGGATGGTTTGCCTTTCATAAATCCATGTTGACTTTGTCTAATCCCGTTGATATTTTCTAAGTGTCCTGTTATCACACCCTTTATAAAAGACTTTAGCATTTTCCGAATTACCTGGAAAAACTCAGCAGGTCTGGCAGCATCGGCGGAGAAGAAAAGAGTTGACGTTTCGAGTCCTCATGACCCTTCGACAGAACTTGATTTCGAGTCCAGGAAAGAGTTGAAATATAAGCTGGTTTAAGGTGTGTGGGGGGGGTGGGGGGGGGGGGTGCGGAGAGAGAGAGAGAGAGACAGAGGTGCTTGTGTAGACAAACAAGCAGTGATAGAAGCAGATCATCAAAAGATGTCAGTGACAATGGGACAAAAGAACACATAGGTGTTAAAGTTAAAGTTGGTGATATTATCTAAACGAATGTGCTAATTTCCAGCATCCGCAGTTTTCTTTGTTTTTATTTTAGCATTTTCCCTACTGCTGAGGTTAGGCTAACCGATCTATAATTCACTGTTTTCACCCTTCCTCCTTTTTTAAATAGTGGGATTACATTTTTCACCCTCCAACCTGCCAAGACTGTTCCAGAATCTACAGAGTTCTGGAAGATGACAACTAACACATCCACTATTTCCATGGCCACCTGCTTTAGTACCCTGGGATGTAGATTATCAGGCCCTGGGGATTTATCAACTTTCAGTCCCATTAATTTCTCCAGCACTATTTTTTTACTAATACTAATTTCCTTCAATTCCTTCTTCTCACTCGACCCTTGGCTCCCGAGTATTTCTGGGAAGTTGTTTGTGTCTTCCTCCATGACACCAGCACTGTGTACAGTGTTGGTCTCCTTCTGTAAGGAAGGATATACCTGCCTTAGAGGAGTGCAACGGAGATTCACCAGTCTGATTCCTGGGACGAGAGAAGATTGCCCTATGAGGAGTGATTGTGTATTCCCTTGAATTTAAAAAAATGAGAGATGTTTTAATAGGAACATAGAAAATTCTTAAAGGGCTTAACTTAACAGGAGACGCAGTGAGTGTTACCCCCAGGCTGGAGAGTCTTGAATTAGGTGTCACACTCTCAAGGTATAGTGCACCATTTAGGACTGAGATAAGGAGAAATTATTTCACTTGAAGGGTTGTGACTCTTAGGAATTCTCTACCCTTAGACCTGTGGGATGCTCCATCGTTGAGTACATCAAAGGCAGAGGTTGATAGATTTTTGTGTCCTGAGGGAATCGGGGTATATGTGGATAATGGGGGAAGGTTAAGGTGGTGTGGAGGATTAGCCATGATTTTATTGAAAGGCAGAGCAGGATCGATGGTCTAATGGCCTTCTCCAACTCCTATTTCTCACATTTCTAATGCTCTTATCTAATAAAGAGGAGCAGGAGTTGACTTTACAGCCCCAAGAGCCTGCTTTGAAATCTCTCGATTCCCTTCATTTCCAAAAATAAATCTCTCAATCTCGGCCCTGAATACAACTCAACATCCGCAACCCTCTGGGGTGGAGAAGTCCAAAGATTCACGACCCTCCTCATTTTCTCCTCCTCTCGGTCTGAAATGTCCGCTCACTTATCTTGAGACCATGCCCTCTCGTCCCAGAACCTTTAGCCATGAGGAACAGCCCCCTCGGGATCTTCTCTGTCACCCCCTCCAAAGAGGTTTATACGTTTCAACGAGATCTTGGAAACACCAGAGAACTGGACTGAAATATTGTTGATTAAATGTCTCCAGTCAGTCAGGGCCCAACATTCATTGTGAAAAAGATGTTGCGAGTGGTGGAGGTGTCATTTTTGGAGCGATGAGATGGGGGAAGGGTGGTGATGGGATAGGGAGGACAGGGAGGGCTGATCTGGGGTTGGGATCCTCACATATGCCAGAGAATTTCTTTGTGAGCCGGGGAGGGCAGTCTGGTAATGTGCTAAGGCGAGAGAGTCCACACATGGGAAACAGCCGCTTGGCTCAGCGGCGATGGAGCTGTTTCCCAGCAGAGAATCAGCATCTTCAGAGGAGGCAGACCTCCCGCAGATCGGGATTGAAAGCAGGAGTGCTCTGGTGTACTGTGGCTCAGTACCGAGTCCACAAGTGTATCCGCGGCTGTCTGTTTTATTTTGCTGTTTGACAGGAAGCCTTACACATGAACAGACCGGATTTCATCTCCCATTCCCGGCAACGGGTGAAGCGCCTGGAGTTACTGATGGAAGAGAGGAAGATACAGAACATCCTGCAGAGTGAGAGAGAGAGACTTTTCAACCAGCCCCAGGAGAGAGGCCCCAGGGATAGGAAGGGCCATCAGCTCGGTGAGCACACATTTACACCCAATTCCATAATTACCCCTCCTGTACAACACCGAAACGGGCCATCTGGTCCACGCTGCTGTCGATGTGCCACACGAGTCTCTGTACCCACCCACCCTGCTTAATCTAACCACTGTCAACCTGGGGTTGTTGTCACCCAGACTGAATGGGGTAGTGCCGTGCTTAGGTCCCTGGACCTGTACCTTAGGCCCCTGCATTAAAAAAAACAGATATTAAGAAGCTGGGACCAGTAAAAGTGACCATGTGGTCAAAATCCAGCTGGTTCACTACTGAAACCTGCTGTTCTTTACCTGTGTGAGTCAAGATGTGACTCCAATCCCGCGCTCATGTGACTGCATTTGAACTGCCCTCTGAAGTGGCCTAGCAAGCTATTCGGGTGTACCCAGTGGGCGTGCGGGAGGGTGTTATCTAGGATGGGTAATAGTGTAGGATGGACTTGTCAGCGACACTCATATCCTGCCCCTTGTGATTTGGGTGTATTTTGCTGTCAGCGTTTAACATGTTTAACAGTTCTACCCAAAGCCAGGGTCACCTTCTCTCTCTTGTATTTTTCAGCCGAAGCTATTTTATTCAAGAGGAGAATCCCAAAGAGGGAAATGTTTGACAGGTCCAAGCGGTGAGTGTTACTCCGGGTCTTCATCAGAAATAGGAGCAGGAGTAGACCACGTGTCCCCTCGAGCCTGCTCCGCTGTTCAACGGGATCATGGCTGACCTTGGACTTCAACTCCCATTTTCCCGCCCGCTCCCCATATCCCCTAATTCCCTGTCCATCCCAGCCTGAAATATATTCAACCATGGAGCATCCACAACCCTCTGGGGTGGAGAATTTCAAAGATTCACAACCCTTTGAAGTAATTTCTCCTCATCTCAGTGCTAAATGGTCGTCCCCTTATCCCAAGATCGTGCCCCCACCCCCCAGCCCTGTGTTTTAGATTTCCTGGCAAGTGGAAACAATCTCTCAGCGTCCACCCTATCAAGTCCTTTCCGAATCTTGTGACGCTGGTGTCGAGATCTTTCACCCTGTCCTGTTGTTGCAGCTCTGCTCGGGATAGGCCGAATGATGGAACGCTCCCAGTCACCCAGGATTCTCCCCTGTTTTCCCCAACACACTGACCCCAGAGCTGTCCGGCAACCTGGGGGAGGCATCAGTTCAAATCCCACCAGGTCAAAGCTGAGAGAGGTTGAATTCAGTTGTTGGTGGGAGAGACAGGTCGTGTCCCATGGGGAGGGAGAGTGTTCATGTCCCGGGGCGATGGGGTGAAGGTCCATGTTATGACACAGCTGTTGGTAAAGGCTGAGCTATTTCAAACCCCAGAGGGAGACTTCAAACAACTGTCTTAACCTAGATTTTCAGTTGGTACAATTGAGATGCAGCTCTGAATTCAGGAATAAAAACCACCGAGCCTCGAGAGGTTTTTTATATAATTTAAATTAAACATTTATTAATCTAACAAGGTAGTAAACACATGCATATGTCTACAAATTACTACTATAATAGCTATTAAACAAATCCCCAAAGTAATCACTCCCTGGTAATCTTCCCCAAGACAACAATAACCCAAAGAGTTAAACAGATCCCAGGCAAAGCACATTTTATCCTGCAAGTTCAACCTGAAGTTCCTTTCAATTCGCTCCTTCACTGACAACTGTAGGCTCATGGGCATCTTAGATCATCCATGCCTCCGAACTGCACACACAAACTCCTCTCGGGTTATATCTTTGAATGCAAATTCTCCTTGTATCACCAGGGCCCTTTGAACTCCACCTCTAACAATAAAACCACTTTGCTAGTACCAATTCTATTAGTAACATTGCTTGGTGTCTCCAAGCGAGGTAGAAGATTTCAGCCCCCAGTCTTGGAACGATTTATTCAACAAAATGCAAATGTCCTCTTTACCTTACTGTTTACACCTCAAAACTACTACGTATCAAAGCACCCAGACTAGCTGGCTTTAATCCAATTAAGACCCTCACACTCACACTCACACCCACAAACACAGACCCTACTACAAGTCCAATTCAAAAATAATTTCCATTAACATTATACACGTTAATACCTTCATGACAACCCATGTCCCAGGGGGCTGGGGTGGGGGTCTGTGTCCGGTGTTGGGGGGGGGGATGGGGTGGGGGTCTGTGTCCTGGGTGGTGGGGGGTGTGGGGGGGTGGGGGTGGTGCATGTGGAATGGGGTGAGGATCCATGTCCAGCGTGGGGGGAGGGTGGGGGATGGGGGGGGGTCTGTGTCCCAGGTGGTGGGGGTGGTGCATGTGGAATGGGGTGAGGGTCCATGTCCAGCGTGGGGGGAGGGTGGGGGATGGGGCGGGGGGTCTGTGTCCGGTGTGGGGGTGGGGTGGGGAGGTGCATGTGGAATGGGCTGAGGGTCCATGTCCAGCGTGGGGGGGAGGGTGGGGGATGGGGTGAGGGTCCATGTCCAGCGTGGGGGGAGGGTGGGGGATGGGGGGGGGTCTGTGCCCCAGGTGGTGGGGGGTGTGGGGGGGTGGGGGTGGTGCATGTGGAATGGGCTGAGGGTCCATGTCCAGCGTGGGGGGAGGGTGGGGGATGGGGGGGGTCTGTGCCCCAGGGGGGTGAAGAGGAGGGAGAGGGTCGGTGTCCCTGTGGTTGATGGGGTGGAGAGAGGATCTGTGACCCGGGGATGGAGCAATGGGCAGGATGGTTCTGAATGAGCTCAATGTCAGCTCTTCACTCCCCCATTGAAAGCCCTTGTACCATACGAGAGTCAGGAAGATGTGGTCAGATTTCACTGAAGTCCTTTATCTGTCCCTTTGCAGCCTCTATGAGCAGCTCCCAGAGGTGACCAGGAAACGAGATGAGGACAGACGCAGGGCAGAGTATCAGACTAACAGGCTGAAAGCTCAGCTGTATAAACAGGTAGGTCTCTCTCACCAGCCCAACAGCAGCCACTTGAAGCAGTGGCACACTCCAGCCTCAAGCTTTTCATTCAGCTGTCAGAAACTGGGAACGCCCTCCGTCGGAGTCGGCTGAACCCGAACACAGTGTGCAAGAGTGATCATTGCTGAATGGATGTCCATGTGTATATGTACTTAAATGATTGTCTGCATGGGTGTGTATGCACCTTGGCTGCGCGTGTGTGTGAGTGAGCGTGGGTGTGTGTGTGTGAGTGAGCGTGGGTGTGTGTGAGTGAGCGTGTGTGGGTGTGTGTGAGTGAGCGTGTGTGGGTGTGTGTGAGTGAGCGTGTGTGGGTGTGTGTGAGTGAGCGTTTGTGGGTGTGTGTGAGTGAGTGTGTGTGTGTGAGTGAGTGAGTGTGTGTGTGTGAGTGAGCGTGTGTGGGTGGGTGTGTGTGAGTGAGCGTGTGTTGGTGTGTGTGAGTGACTGAGTGTGGGTGGGTGTGAGTGAGTGTGTGTGGGTCTGTGTGAGTGAGTGGGTGTGTGTGAGTGTGTGAGTGAGCGTCTGTGGGTGTGTGAGTGAGCGTGTGTGTGTGTGAGTGAGCGTGTGGGTGTGTGAGTGAGCGTGCGTGGGTGTGTGAATGAGCGTGTGTGGGTGTGTGAATGAGCGTGTGTGGGTGTGTGTGAATGAGCGTGTGTGGGTGTGTGTGAGTGAGTGTGCGTGGGCGTTAATCAGTCCATGTGTGAGTGCGTGTGTGGGTGTGTGTGGGTGTGTGAGAATGAGCGTGTGTGGGTGTGTGAGTGAACGTGTGTGGGTGTGTGAGTGAGCGTGCGTGGGTGTGTGTGAGTGAATGTGTGTGGGTGTGTGTGGGTGTGTGTGGGTGTGTGTGAGTGAGCGTGTGTGGGTGTGTGAGTGAGCGTGTGTGGGTATGTGTGAGTGAGCGTGCGTGGGTGTGTGTGAGTGAACGTGTGTGGGTGTGTGTGAATGAGCGTGTGTGGGTGTGTGTGAATGAGCATGTGTGGGTGTGTGTGAGTGAGTGTGTGTGGGCGTTAATCAGTCCATGTGTGAGTGCGTGTGTGGGTGTGTGTGGGTGTGTGAGGATGAGCGTGTGTGGGTGTGTGAGTGAACGTGTGTGGGTGTGTGTGGGTGTGTGAGTGAGCGTGCGTGGGTGTGTGTGAGTGAACGTGTGTGGGTGTGTGAGAATGAGCGTGTGTGGGTGTGTGAGTGAGCGTGTGTGGGTGTGTGTGAGTGAGCGTGTGTGGGTGTGTGTGAGTGAGCGTGCGTGGGTGTGTGTGTGAGCGTGCGTGGGTGTGTGAGTGAGCGTGTGTGGGTGTGTGTGAGTGAGTGTGGGTGTGTGTGAGTGAGCGTGTGTGGGTGTGTGTGAGTGAGCGTGCGTGGGTGTGTGTGAGTGAGCGTGTGTGGGTGTGTGAGTGAGCGTGTGTGGGTGTGTGTGAGTGAGCGTGCGTGGGTGTGTGTGAGTGAGCGTGCGTGGGTGTGTGTGAGTGAGCGTGTGTGGGTGTGTGAGTGAGCGTGTGTGGGTGTGTGTGAGTGAGTGTGGGTGTGTGTGAGTGAGCGTGTGTGGGTGTGTGTGAGTGAGCGTGTGTGGGTGTGTGTGAGTGAGCGTGCGTGGGTGTGTGTGAGTGAGCGTGTGTGGGTGTGTGAGTGAGCGTGTGTGGGTGTGTGTGAGTGAGCGTGCGTGGGTGTGTGTGAATGAGCGTGTGTGGGTGTGTGTGAATGAGCGTGCGTGGGTGTGTGTGAGTGAACGTGCGTGGGTGTGTGTGAGTGAGCGTGGGTGTGTGTGAGTGAGCGTGTGTGGGTGTGTGTGAGTGAGCGTGCGTGGGTGTGTGTGAGCGAGCGTGCGTGGGTGTGGGTGTGTGTGAGTGAGCGTGCGTGGGTGTGTGTGAGTGAACGTGCGTGGGTGTGTGTGAATGAGCGTGTGTGGGTGTGTGTGAGTGAACGTGCGTGGGTGTGTGTGAGTGAGCGTGCGTGGGTGTGTGTGAGTGAGCGTGCGTGGGTGTGTGAATGAGCGTGTGTGGGTGTGTGTGAGTGAACGTGCGTGGGTGTGTGTGTGAGCGTGCGTAGGTGTGTGTGAGTGAGCGTGTGTGGGTGTGTGTGAATGAGCGTGTGTGGGTGTGAGTGAGCGTGTGTGGGTGTGAGTGAGCGTGTGTGGGTGTGAGTGAGCGTGTGTGGGTGTGAGTGAGCGTGTGTGGGTGTGCGTGTGTGTGTGTGTGGGTGTGCGTGTGTGTGTGTGTGAGCGTGCGTGGGTGTGTGTGTGAGTGAGCGTGCGTGGGTGTGTGTGGGTCTGTGAGAATGAGCGTGTGTGTGTGAGTGAGCGTGCGTGGGTGTGTGTGAGTGAGCGTGGGTGTGTATGAATGAGCGTGCATGGGTGTGGGTGTGTGTGAGTGAGTGTGCGTGGGTGTGAGTGAGCGTGTGTGGGTGTGCGTGTGTGTGAGCGTGCGTGGGTGTGGGTGTGTGTGACTGAGTGTGCGTGGGTGTGTTTATGGGCGTTTATCAGTCCGTGTGTGAGTGCGTGGGTGTGAATGAGTGCACATTGGGCTGTGTGCCTCTGGGAATGAGTGAGTGTACATGTGTGATTTTTTTATTCACTCACAGGATGTGGGTGTCGCTGGCTGGGCCCAGCATTTATTGCCCATCCCTAGTTGCCCTTGAGAAGGTGGTGGTGAGCTGCCTTCTTGAACCGCTGCAGTCCATGTGGTGTAGGTACACCCACAGTGCTGTTAGGTAGGGAGTTCCAGGATTTTGACCCAGCGACAGTGAAGGAACGGCAATTTAGTTCAAAGTGTGTTCTGTTGTGTGTGTGTAGGCGCTGTGTGGTGTGTGTGTGTACGCTGTGTGTGTGTGTACGCGCTGTGCAGTGTGTGTACGCGGTGTCTGTGTGTGTGTGTGTGTACGCGGTGTGTGTGTGTGTGTGTGTACACGGTGTGTGTGTGTACGCTGTGTGTGTGTGTACGCGGTGTGTGTGTGTGTGTGTGGTGTCTGTTTGTGTGTGTGTGTGTGTGTGTGCGGTGTGTGTGCGGTGTGTGTACGCGGTGTCTGTGTGTGGTGTGTGTGTGTGTGTACACGCTCTGCGGTGTGTGTACGCGGTGTGTGGTGTGTGTGTACACGGTGTGTGTGTGTACGCCCTGTGCGGTGTGTGTGTGTACGCGGTGTCTGTGTGTGTGTGTACGCGGTGTCTGTGTGTGTGTGTGTGTGTGTGTACGCGCTGTGTGTTGTGTGTGTACACGGTGTGTGTGTGTGCGGTGTCTGCGTGTACGTGGTGTCTGTGTGTGTGTGTTTGTAGGCGCTGTGTGGTGTGTGTGTAGGCGCTGTGTGGTGTGTGTGTGTACGCTGTGTGTGTGTGTACGCGCTGTGCGGTGTGTGTACGCGGTGTGTGGTGTGTGTGTACGCGGTGTGTGGTGTGTGTGTACGCGGTGTGTGTGTGTGTGTGTACACGGTGTGTGTGTGTACGCTGTGTGTGTGTGTACGCGCTGTGCAGTGTGTACGCGGTGTCTGTGTGTGTGTGTACGCGGTGTCTGTGTGTGTGTGTGTACACGCGCTGTGTGTTGTGTGTACACGGTGTGTGTGTGTGCAGTGTGTGTGTGTACGCGGTGTCTGTGTGTGTGTGTGTTTGTAGGCGCTGTGTGGTGTGTGTGTGTGTGTGTTTGTGTGTGTGTACGCTGTGTGTGTGTGTGTACGCGCTGTGCAGTGTGTGTACGCGGTGTCTGTGTGTGTGTGTGTGTGCACGTGTGCGAGTTTGCAATGACACTTGTATCTGTGAATGGCCAGTTATAATATGGACACAATCTCTAAACTGATCTGCTGCTCCCTCATGGTACTTGGGATGGGCTGTCACTGAAACATATGGACATAGAAACTAGGAGCAGAAGTAGCCCATTCAGCCCCTCGAGTCTGCTCCACCATTCAATAAGATCATGGCTGATCATCTTGTGTTTCGATTTCCACATTCCCATCTAACCCCGATAACCTTTGATTCCCTCGTCTGACAAGAATCCATCTACCTCTGCCTTAAAAATATTCAGTGACCCACCTCCACCACCTTCTGCAGCAGAGAGTTCCAAAGTCACACAACCCTCTGAGTAAAAACTCTCCTCATCTCTGTCCAAAAACAGTGACCCCCTCCCTAGTGTCCCAGCGTTTACAGACCCGCGTCCCAGCGTTTACAGAGTTACAGACCCACGTCCCAGCGTTTACAGAGTTACAGACCCACGTCCCAGCGTTTACAGAGTTACAGACACACGTCCCAGCGTTTACAGAGTTACAGACACACGTCCCAGCGTTTACAGAGTTACAGACACACGTCCCAGCGTTTACAGACCCGCGTCCCAGCGTTTACAGAGTCACAGACCCGCATCCCAGCGTTTACAGACCCGCGTCCCAGCGTTTACAGAGTCACAGACCCGCATCCCAGCGTTTACAGACCCACGTCCCAGCATTTACAGAGTCACAGACCCGCATCCCAGCGTTTACAGACCCGCGTCCCAGCGTTTACAGACCCGCGTCCCAGCGTTTACAGACCCGCGTCACTGCGTTTACAGACCCGCGTCCCAGTGTTTACAGACCCGCCTCCCAGCGTTTACAGACCCGCCTCCCAGCGTTTACAGAGTGACAGACCCGCTTCCCAGTGTTTACAGACCCGCGTCCCAGCGTTTACAGACCCGCGTCCCAGCATTTACAGAGTCACAGACCCGCATCCCAGCGTTTACAGACCCGCGTCCCAGCGTTTACAGAGTCACAGTCCCGCATCCCAGCGTTTACAGACCCGCGTCCCATCGTTTACAGACCCGCGTCCCAGCGTTTACAGACCCACAGACCCGCGTCCCAGCGTTTACAGACCCGCGTCCCAGCGTTTACAGACCCGCGTCCCAGCGTTTACAGAGTCACAGACCCGCGTCCCAGCGTTTACAGACCCGCGTCCCAGCGTTTACAGACCCGCGTCCCAGCGTTTACAGACACGCGCCCCAGCGTTTACAGACCCGCGTACCAGCGTTTACAGAGTTACAAACACGCGTCCCAGCATTTACAGACCCGCGTCCCAGCGTTTACAGACCCGCGTCCCAGCGTTTACAGAGTTACAGACCCGCGCCCCAGCGTTTACATACCCGCGTCCCAGCGTTTACAGACCCGCGTCCCAGCATTTACAGAGTTACAGACCCGTGTCCCAGCGTTTACAGAGTTACAGAGCCGCTTCCCAGCATTCACAAACCCGCGTCACAGCATTTACTGATTTACAGACCCGCGTCCCAGCGTTTACAGACCCGCGTCCCAGCATTTACAAACCCGCGTCCCAGCGTTTACAGACCCGCGTCCCAGCGTTTACAGACCCGCGTCCCAGCGTTAACAGACCCGCGTCGCAGCGTTTACAGACCCATGTCCCAGCGTTTAAAGACACCAGCCCCAGCGTTTACAGACCCGCGTCCCAGCGTTTACAGAGTTACAGACCCGCGTGCCTGTCTTTACAGACCCACGTCCCAGCGTTTACAGAGTTTCAGACCCACATCCCAGCATTTATAGACCCACGCCCCAGCGTTTATAGACCCGCGTCCCCGCGTCCCAGCGTTTACAGTTACAGTCCCGCGTCCCAGCGTTTACAGAGTTACAGACCCGCGTCGCAGCGTTTACAGACCCGCGTCCCAGCGTTTACAGACCCGCGTCCCAGGGTTTACAGACCCACGTCCCAGCATTTACAGAGTTACAGACCCATGTTCCAGTGTTTACAGAGTTACAGACATACGTCCCAGCGTTTACAGACCCGCGTCCCAGTGTTTACAGACCCGCATCCCAGCGTTTACAGAGTTACAGACCCGCACCCCAGCGTTTACAGAGTTACAGACACGCGTCGCAGCGTTTACAGACCCGCGTCCCAGCGTTTACAGAGTTACAGACACACGTCCCAGCGTTTACAGACCCGCGTCCCGGCATTTACAGACCCGCCTCCCAGCGTTTACAGAGTGACAGACCCGCGTCCCAGTGCTTACAGACCCGCGTCCCAGTGTTTACAGACCCGCGTCCCAGCATTTACAGAGTCACAGACCCGTGTCCCAGCGTTTACAGACCCGTGTCACTGCATTTACGGACCCGCGTCCCAGCGTTTACAGCGTTACAGACCCACGTCCCAGCGTTTACAGAGTTACAGACCCGCGCCCCAGCGTTTAGAGTTACAGACCCGCGTCCCAGCGTTTACAGAGTTACAGATCCATGTCCCAGCGTTTACAGAGTTACAGACCCGCGTCCCAGCATTTACAGACCCGCGTCCCAGCGTTTACAGAGTCACAGACCCGCGTCCCAGCGTTTACAGACACGCGTCCCAGCGTTTACAGACCCGCGTCCCAGCGTTTACAGACACGCGCCCCAGCGTTTACAGACCCGTGTACCAGCGTTTACAGAGTTACAGACCCGTGTCCCAGCGTTTACAGACCCGCGTCCCAGCGTTTACAGACCTGCGTCCCAGCGTTTACAGAGTTACAGACCCGCGTCCCAGCATTTACAGAGTTACAAACACGCGTCCCAGCGTTTACAGACCCGCGTCCCAGCGTTTACAGACCCGCGTCCCAGCGTTTACAGAGTTACAGACCCGCGCCCCAGCGTTTACATACCCGCGTCCCAGCGTTTACAGACCCGCGTCCCAGCATTTACAGAGTTACAGACCCGTGTCCCAGCGTTTACAGAGTTACAGAGCCGCTTCCCAGCATTCACAAACCCGCGTCACAGCGTTTACTGATTTACAGACCCGCGTCCCAGCGTTTACAGACCCGCGTCCCAGCGTTTACAGACCCGCGTCCCAGCATTTACAAACCCGCGTCCCAGCATTTACAGACCCGCGTCCCAGTGTTTACAGAGTTACAGACCCACGTCCCAGCGTTTACAGAGTTACAGACACACGTCCCAGCGTTTACAGACCCGCGTCCCAGCGTTTACAGACCCGCGTCCCAGCGTTTACAGAGTTACAGACACACGTCCCAGCATTTACAGACCCGCCTCCCAGTGTTTACAGAGTGACAGACCCGCTTCCCAGTGTTTACAGACCCGCGTCCCAGCGTTTACAGACCCGCGTCCCAGCGTTTACAGAGTCACAGACCCATGTTCCAGTGTTTACAGAGTTACAGACATACGTCCCAGCGTTTACAGACCCGCGTCCCAGTGTTTACAGACCCGCATCCCAGCGTTTACAGAGTTACAGACCCGCACCCCAGCGTTTACAGAGTTACAGACACGCGTCGCAGCGTTTACAGACCCGCGTCCCAGCGTTTACAGAGTTACAGACACACGTCCCAGCGTTTACAGACCCGCGTCCCGGCATTTACAGACCCGCCTCCCAGCGTTTACAGAGTGACAGACCCGCGTCCCAGTGCTTACAGACCCGCGTCCCAGTGTTTACAGACCCGCGTCCCAGCATTTACAGAGTCACAGACCCGCGTCCCAGCGTTTACAGACCCGTGTCACTGCATTTACGGACCCGCGTCCCAGCGTTTACAGCGTTACAGACCCGCGTCCCAGCGTTTACAGACCCGCGTCCCAGCGTTTACAGAGTTACAGACCCGCGCCCCAGCGTTTACATACCCGCGTCCCAGCGTTTACAGACCCGCGTCCCAGCATTTACAGAGTTACAGACCCGTGTCCCAGCGTTTACAGAGTTACAGACACGCGTCGCAGCGTTTACAGACCCGCGTCCCAGCGTTTACAGAGTTACAGACACACGTCCCAGCGTTTACAGACCCGCGTCCCGGCATTTACAGACCCGCCTCCCAGCGTTTACAGAGTGACAGACCCGCGTCCCAGTGCTTACAGACCCGCGTCCCAGTGTTTACAGACCCGCGTCCCAGCATTTACAGAGTCACAGACCCGCGTCCCAGCGTTTACAGACCCGTGTCACTGCATTTACGGACCCGCGTCCCAGCGTTTACAGCGTTACAGACCCGCGTCCCAGCGTTTACAGACCCGCGTCCCAGCGTTTACAGAGTTACAGACCCGCGCCCCAGCGTTTACATACCCGCGTCCCAGCGTTTACAGACCCGCGTCCCAGCATTTACAGAGTTACAGACCCGTGTCCCAGCGTTTACAGAGTTACAGAGCCGCTTCCCAGCATTCACAAACCCGCGTCACAGCGTTTACTGATTTACAGACCCGCGTCCCAGCGTTTACAGACCCGCGTCCCAGCGTTTACAGACCCGCGTCCCAGCATTTACAAACCCGCGTCCCAGCATTTACAGACCCGCGTCCCAGCGTTTACAGAGTTACAGACCCACGTCCCAGCGTTTACAGAGTTACAGACACACGTCCCAGCGTTTACAGACCCGCGTCCCAGCGTTTACAGACCCGCGTCCCAGCGTTTACAGAGTTACAGACACACGTCCCAGCATTTACAGACCCGCCTCCCAGTGTTTACAGAGTGACAGACCCGCTTCCCAGTGTTTACAGACCCGCGTCCCAGCGTTTACAGACCCGCGTCCCAGCGTTTACAGAGTCACAGACCCGCATCCCAGCGTTTACAGAGTCACAGACCCGCGTCCCAGCGTTTACAGACCCGCGTCACTGCGTTTACAGACCCGCGTCCCAGTGCTTACAGACCCGCATCCCAGCGTTTACAGACCCGCCTCCCAGCGTTTACAGAGTGACAGACCCGCTTCCCAGTGTTTACAGACCCGCGTCCCAGCGTTTACAGACCCGCGTCCCAGCGTTTACTGAGTCACAGACCCGCATCCCAGCGTTTACAGACCCGCGTCCCCGCGTTTACAGAGTCACAGTCCCGCATCCCAGCGTTTACAGACCCGCGTCCCAGCGTTTACAGACCCGCGCCCCAGCGTTTACAGAGTCACAGACCCGCGTCCCAGCGTTTACAGACCCGCGTCCCAGCGTTTACAGACCCGCGTCCCAGCGTTTACAGAGTCACAGACCCGCGTCCCAGCGTTTACAGACCCGCGTCCCAGCGTTTACAGACCCGCGTCCCAGCGTTTACAGACACGCGCCCCAGCGTTTACAGACCCGCGTACCAGCGTTTACAGAGTTACAAACACGCGTCCCAGCATTTACAGACCCGCGTCCCAGCGTTTACAGACCCGCGTCCCAGCGTTTACAGACCCACAGACCCGCGTCCCAGCGTTTACAGACCCGCGTCCCAGCGTTTACAGACCCGCGTCCCAGCGTTTACAGACCCGCGTCCCAGCGTTTACAGAGTCACAGACCCGCGTCCCTGCGTTTACAGACCCGCGTCCCAGCGTTTACGGACACGCGCCCCAGCGTTTACAGACACGCGTACCAGCGTTTACAGAGTTACAAACACGCGTCCCAGCATTTACAGACCCGCGTCCCAGCGTTTACAGACCCGCGTCCCAGCGTTTACAGAGTTACAGACCCGCGCCCCAGCGTTTACATACCCGCGCCCCAGCGTTTACAGACCCGCGTCCCAGCGTTTACAGAGTTACAGACCCGTGTCCCAGCGTTTACAGAGTTACAGAGCCGCTTCCCAGCATTCACAAACCCGCGTCACAGCATTTACTGATTTACAGACCCGCGTCCCAGCGTTTACAGACCCGCGTCCCAGCATTTACAAACCCGCGTCCCAGCGTTTACAGACCCGCGTCCCAGCGTTTACAGACCCGCGTCCCAGCGTCTACAGACCCGCATCGCAGCGTTTACAGACCCATGTCCCAGCGTTTAAAGACACCAGCCCCAGCGTTTACAGACCCGCATCCCAGCGTTTACAGAGTTACAGACCCGCGTCCCAGCGTTTACAGAGTTACAGACCCGCGTGCCTGTCTTTACAGACCCACGTCCCAGCGTTTACAGAGTTTCAGACCCACATCCCAGCATTTATAGACCCACGCCCCAGCGTTTATGGACCCGCGTCCCCGCGTCCCAGCGTTTACAGTTACAGTCCTGCGTCCCAGCATTTACAGAGTTACAGACCCGCGTCGCAGCGTTTACAGACCCGCGTCGCAGCGTTTACAGACCCGCGTCCCAGGGTTTACAGACCCGCGTCCCAGCATTTAAAGAGTTACAGACCCATGTTCCAGTGTTTACAGAGTTACAGACATACGTCCCAGCGTTTACAGACCCGCGTCCCAGTGTTTACAGACCCGCATCCCAGCGTTTACAGAGTTACAGACCCGCACCCCAGCGTTTACAAAGTTACAGACACGCGTCGCAGCGTTTACAGACACGCGTCGCAGCGTTTACAGACCCGCGTCCCAGCGTTTACAGACCCGCGTCCCAGCGTTTACAGACCCACAGACCCGCGTCCCAGCGTTTACAGACCCGCGTCCCAGCGTTTACAGAGTCACAGACCTGCGTCCCAGCGTTTACAGACCCGCGTCCCAGCGTTTACAGACCCGCGTCCCAGCGTTTACAGACACGCGCCCCAGCGTTTACAGACCCGCGTACCAGCGTTTACAGAGTTACAAACACGCGTCCCAGCATTTACAGACCCGCGTCCCAGCGTTTACAGACCCGCGTCCCAGCGTTTACAGAGTTACAGACCCGCGCCCCAGCGTTTACATACCCGCGTCCCAGCGTTTACAGACCCGCGTCCCAGCATTTACAGAGTTACAGACCCGTGTCCCAGCGTTTACAGAGTTACAGAGCCGCTTCCCAGCATTCACAAACCCGCGTCACAGCATTTACTGATTTACAGACCCGCGTCCCAGCGTTTACAGACCCGCATCCCAGCATTTACAAACCCGCGTCCCAGCGTTTACAGACCCGCGTCCCAGCGTTTACAGACCCGCGTCCCAGCGTTTACAGACCCGCGTCGCAGCGTTTCAGACCCATGTCCCAGCGTTTAAAGACACCAGCCCCAGCGTTTACAGACCCGCGTCCCAGCGTTTACAGAGTTACAGACCCGCGTCCCAGCGTTTACAGAGTTGCAGACCCGCGTGGCTGTCTTTACAGACCCACGTCCCAGCGTTTACAGAGTTTCAGACCCACATCCCAGCATTTATAGACCCAGGCCCCAGCGTTTATAGACCCGCGTCCCCGCGTCCCAGCGTTTACAGTTACAGTCCCGCGTCCCAGCGTTTACAGAGTTACAGACCCGCGTCGCAGCGTTTACAGACCCGCGTCGCAGCGTTTACAGACCCGCGTCCCAGGGTTTATAGACCCGCGTCCCAGCATTTACAGAGTTACAGACCCATGTTCCAGTGTTTACAGAGTTACAGACATACGTCCCAGCGTTTACAGACCCGCGTCCCAGTGTTTACAGACCCGCATCCCAGCGTTTACAGAGTTACAGACCCGCACCCCAGCGTTTACAGAGTTACAGACACGCGTCGCAGCGTTTACAGACCCGCGTCCCAGCGTTTACAGAGTTACAGACACACGTCCCAGCGTTTACAGACCCGCGTCCCGGCATTTACAGACCCGCCTCCCAGCGTTTACAGAGTGACAGACCCGCGTCCCAGTGCTTACAGACCCGCGTCCCAGTGTTTACAGACCCGCGTCCCAGCATTTACAGAGTCACAGACCCGCGTCCCAGCGTTTACAGACCCGTGTCACTGCATTTACGGACCCGCGTCCCAGCGTTTACAGCGTTACAGACCCACGCCCCAGCGTTTAGAGTTACAGACCCGCGTCCCAGCGTTTACAGAGTTACAGATCCATGTCCCAGCGTTTACAGAGTTACAGACCCGCGTCCCAGCATTTACAGACCCGCGTCCCAGCGTTTACAGAGTCACAGACCCGCGTCCCAGCGTTTACAGACCCGCCTCCCAGCGTTTACAGAGTGACAGACCCGCTTCCCAGTGTTTACAGACCCGCGTCCCAGCGTTTACAGACCCGCGTCCCAGCGTTTACTGAGTCACAGACCCGCATCCCAGCGTTTACAGACCCGCGTCCCCGCGTTTACAGAGTCACAGTCCCGCATCCCAGCGTTTACAGACCCGCGTCCCAGCATTTACAGACCCGCGTCCCAGCGTTTACAGAGTTACAGACCCGCGTCCCAGCGTTTACAGACCCGCGTCCCAGCGTTTACAGAGTCACAGACCCGCGTCCCAGCGTTTACAGACCCGCGTCCCAGCGTTTACAGACCCGCGTCCCAGCGTTTACAGACACGCGCCCCAGCGTTTACAGACCCGCGTACCAGCGTTTAGAGTTACAAACACGCGTCCCAGCATTTACAGACCCGCGTCCCAGCGTTTACAGACCCGCGTCCCAGCGTTTACAGACCCACAAACCCGCGTCCCAGCGTTTACAGACCCGCGTCCCAGCGTTTACAGACCCGCGTCCCAGCGTTTACAGACCCGCGTCCCAGCGTTTACAGAGTCACAGACCCGCGTCCCTGCGTTTACAGACCCGCGTCCCAGCGTTTACGGACACGCGCCCCAGCGTTTACAGACACGCGTACCAGCGTTTACAGAGTTACAAACACGCGTCCCAGCATTTACAGACCCGCGTCCCAGCGTTTACAGACCCGCGTCCCAGCGTTTACAGAGTTACAGACCCGCGCCCCAGCGTTTACATACCCGCGCCCCAGCGTTTACAGACCCGCGTCCCAGCGTTTACAGAGTTACAGACCCGTGTCCCAGCGTTTACAGAGTTACAGAGCCGCTTCCCAGCATTCACAAACCCGCGTCACAGCATTTACTGATTTACAGACCCGCGTCCCAGCGTTTACAGACCCGCGTCCCAGCGTTTACAGACCCGCGTCCCAGCGTTTACAGACCCGCGTCCCAGCGTTTACAGACCCGCATCGCAGCGTTTACAGACCCATGTCCCAGCGTTTAAAGACACCAGCCCCAGCGTTTACAGACCCGCATCCCAGCGTTTACAGAGTTACAGACCCGCGTCCCAGCGTTTACAGAGTTACAGACCCGCGTGCCTGTCTTTACAGACCCACGTCCCAGCGTTTACAGAGTTTCAGACCCACATCCCAGCATTTATAGACCCACGCCCCAGCGTTTATGGACCCGCGTCCCCGCGTCCCAGCGTTTACAGTTACAGTCCCGCGTCCCAGCATTTACAGAGTTACAGACCCGCGTCGCAGCGTTTACAGACCCGCGTCGCAGCGTTTACAGACCCGCGTCGCAGCGTTTACAGACCCGCGTCCCAGCATTTGAAGAGTTACAGACCCATGTTCCAGTGTTTACAGAGTTACAGACATACGTCCCAGCGTTTACAGACCCGCGTCCCAGTGTTTACAGACCCGCATCCCAGCGTTTACAGAGTTACAGACCCGCACCCCAGCGTTTACAAAGTTACAGACACGCGTCGCAGCGTTTACAGACCCGCGTCCCAGCGTTTACAGACCCGCGTCCCAGCGTTTACAGACCCACAGACCCGCGTCCCAGCGTTTACAGACCCGCGTCCCAGCGTTTACAGACCCGCGTCCCAGCGTTTACAGACCCGCGTCCCAGCGTTTACAGAGTCACAGACCCGCGTCCCAGCGTTTACAGACCCGCGTCCCAGCGTTTACAGACCCGCGTCCCAGCGTTTACAGACACGCGCCCCAGCGTTTACAGACCCGCGTACCAGCGTTTACAGAGTTACAAACACGCGTCCCAGCATTTACAGACCCGCGTCCCAGCGTTTACAGACCCGCGTCCCAGCGTTTACAGAGTTACAGACCCGCGCCCCAGCGTTTACATACCCGCGTCCCAGCGTTTACAGACCCGCGTCCCAGCATTTACAGAGTTACAGACCCGTGTCCCAGCGTTTACAGAGTTACAGAGCCGCTTCCCAGCATTCACAAACCCGCGTCACAGCATTTACTGATTTACAGACCCGCGTCCCAGCGTTTACAGACCCGCATCCCAGCATTTACAAACCCGCGTCCCAGCGTTTACAGACCCGCGTCCCAGCGTTTACAGACCCGCGTCGCAGCGTTTCAGACCCATGTCCCAGCGTTTAAAGACACCAGCCCCAGCGTTTACAGACCCGCGTCCCAGCGTTTACAGAGTTACAGACCCGCGTCCCAGCGTTTACAGAGTTACAGACCCGCGTGCCTGTCTTTACAGACCCACGTCCCAGCGTTTACAGAGTTTCAGACCCACATCCCAGCATTTATAGACCCACGCCCCAGCGTTTATAGACCCGCGTCCCCGCGTCCCAGCGTTTACAGTTACAGTCCCGCGTCCCAGCGTTTACAGAGTTACAGACCCGCGTCGCAGCGTTTACAGACCGCGTCGCAGCGTTTACAGACCCACGTCCCAGGGTTTATAGACCCGCGTCCCAGCATTTACAGAGTTACAGACCCATGTTCCAGTGTTTACAGAGTTACAGACATACGTCCCAGCGTTTACAGACCCGCGTCCCAGTGTTTACAGACCCGCATCCCAGCGTTTACAGAGTTACAGACCCGCACCCCAGCGTTTACAGAGTTACAGACACGCGTCGCAGCGTTTACAGACCCGCGTCCCAGCGTTTACAGAGTTACAGACACACGTCCCAGCGTTTACAGACCCGCGTCCCGGCATTTACAGACCCGCCTCCCAGCGTTTACAGAGTGACAGACCCGCGTCCCAGTGCTTACAGACCCGCGTCCCAGTGTTTACAGACCCGCGTCCCAGCATTTACAGAGTCACAGACCCGCGTCCCAGCGTTTACAGACCCGTGTCACTGCATTTACGGACCCGCGTCCCAGCGTTTACAGCGTTACAGACCCACGCCCCAGCGTTTAGAGTTACAGACCCGCGTCCCAGCGTTTACAGAGTTACAGATCCATGTCCCAGCGTTTACAGAGTTACAGACCCGCGTCCCAGCATTTACAGACCCGCGTCCCAGCGTTTACAGAGTCACAGACCCGCGTCCCAGCGTTTACAGACACGCGTCCCAGCGTTTACAGACCCGCGTCCCAGCGTTTACAGACACGCGCCCCAGCGTTTACAGACCCGCGTACCAGCGTTTACAGAGTTACAGACCCGTGTACCAGCGTTTACAGACCCGCGTCCCAGCGTTTACAGACCTGCGTCCCAGCGTTTACAGAGTTACAGACCCGCGTCCCAGCATTTACAGAGTTACAAACACGCGTCCCAGCGTTTACAGACCCGCGTCCCAGCGTTTACAGACCCGCGTCGCAGCGTTTACAGAGTTACAGACCCGCGTGCCTGTCTTTACAGACCCACGTCCCAGCGTTTACAGAGTTTCAGACCCACATCCCAGCATATATAGACCCACGCCCCAGCGTTTATAGACCCGCGTCCCCGCGTCCCAGCGTTTACAGTTACAGTCCCGCGTCCCAGCGTTTACAGAGTTACAGACCCGCGTCGCAGCGTTTACAGACCCGCGTCGCAGCGTTTACAGACCCGCGTCCCAGGGTTTATAGACCCGCGTCCCAGCATTTACAGACCCGCGTCCCAGCGTTTACAGAGTCACAGACCCGCGTCCCAGCGTTTACAGACCCGCCTCCCAGCGTTTACAGAGTGACAGACCCGCTTCCCAGTGTTTACAGACCCGCGTCCCAGCGTTTACAGACCCGCGTCCCAGCGTTTACTGAGTCACAGACCCGCATCCCAGCGTTTACAGACCCGCGTCCCCGCGTTTACAGAGTCACAGTCCCGCATCCCAGCGTTTACAGACCTGCGTCCCAGCGTTTACAGACCCGCGTCCCAGCGTTTACAGAGTCACGGACCCGCGTCCCAGCGTTTACAGACCTGCGTCCCAGCGTTTACAGACCCGCGTCCCAGCGTTTACAGAGTCACAGACCCGCGTCCCAGCGTTTACAGACCCGCGTCCCAGCGTTTACAGACCCGCGTCCCAGCGTTTACAGACACGCGCCCCAGCGTTTACAGACCCGCGTACCAGCGTTTACAGAGTTACAAACACGCGTCCCAGCATTTACAGACCCGCGTCCCAGCGTTTACAGACCCGCGTCCCAGCGTTTACAGACCCACAAACCCGCGTCCCAGCGTTTACAGACCCGCGTCCCAGCGTTTACAGACCCGCGTCCCAGCGTTTACAGACCCGCGTCCCAGCGTTTACAGAGTCACAGACCCGCGTCCCTGCGTTTACAGACCCGCGTCCCAGCGTTTACGGACACGCGCCCCAGCGTTTACAGACACGCGTACCAGCGTTTACAGAGTTACAAACACGCGTCCCAGCATTTACAGACCCGCGTCCCAGCGTTTACAGACCCGCGTCCCAGCGTTTACAGAGTTACAGACCCGCGCCCCAGCGTTTACATACCCGCGCCCCAGCGTTTACAGACCCGCGTCCCAGCGTTTACAGAGTTACAGACCCGTGTCCCAGCGTTTACAGAGTTACAGAGCCGCTTCCCAGCATTCACAAACCCGCGTCACAGCATTTACTGATTTACAGACCCGCGTCCCAGCGTTTACAGACCCGCGTCCCAGCGTTTACAGACCCGCGTCCCAGCGTTTACAGACCCGCGTCCCAGCGTTTACAGACCCGCATCGCAGCGTTTACAGACCCATGTCCCAGCGTTTAAAGACACCAGCCCCAGCGTTTACAGACCCGCATCCCAGCGTTTACAGAGTTACAGACCCGCGTCCCAGCGTTTACAGAGTTACAGACCCGCGTGCCTGTCTTTACAGACCCACGTCCCAGCGTTTACAGAGTTTCAGACCCACATCCCAGCATTTATAGACCCACGCCCCAGCGTTTATGGACCCGCGTCCCCGCGTCCCAGCGTTTACAGTTACAGTCCCGCGTCCCAGCATTTACAGAGTTACAGACCCGCGTCGCAGCGTTTACAGACCCGCGTCGCAGCGTTTACAGACCCGCGTCCCAGGGTTTACAGACCCGCGTCCCAGCATTTAAAGAGTTACAGACCCATGTTCCAGTGTTTACAGAGTTACAGACATACGTCCCAGCGTTTACAGACCCGCGTCCCAGTGTTTACAGACCCGCATCCCAGCGTTTACAGAGTTACAGACCCGCACCCCAGCGTTTACAAAGTTACAGACACGCGTCGCAGCGTTTACAGACCCGCGTCCCAGCGTTTACAGACCCGCGTCCCAGCGTTTACAGACCCACAGACCCGCGTCCCAGCGTTTACAGACCCGCGTCCCAGCGTTTACAGACCCGTGTCCCAGCGTTTACAGACCCGCGTCCCAGCGTTTACAGAGTCACAGACCCGCGTCCCAGCGTTTACAGACCCGCGTCCCAGCGTTTACAGACCCGCGTCCCAGCGTTTACAGACACGCGCCCCAGCGTTTACAGACCCGCGTACCAGCGTTTACAGAGTTACAAACACGCGTCCCAGCATTTACAGACCCGCGTCCCAGCGTTTACAGACCCGCGTCCCAGCGTTTACAGAGTTACAGACCCGCGCCCCAGCGTTTACATACCCGCGTCCCAGCGTTTACAGACCCGCGTCCCAGCATTTACAGAGTTACAGACCCGTGTCCCAGCGTTTACAGAGTTACAGAGCCGCTTCCCAGCATTCACAAACCCGCGTCACAGCATTTACTGATTTACAGACCCGCGTCCCAGCGTTTACAGACCCGCATCCCAGCATTTACAAACCCGCGTCCCAGCGTTTACAGACCCGCGTCCCAGCGTTTACAGACCCGCGTCCCAGCGTTTACAGACCCGCGTCCCAGCGTTTACAGACCCGCGTCGCAGCGTTTCAGACCCATGTCCCAGCGTTTAAAGACACCAGCCCCAGCGTTTACAGACCCGCGTCCCAGCGTTTACAGAGTTACAGACCCGCGTCCCAGCGTTTACAGAGTTACAGACCCGCGTGCCTGTCTTTACAGACCCACGTCCCAGCGTTTACAGAGTTTCAGACCCACATCCCAGCATTTATAGACCCACGCCCCAGCGTTTATAGACCCGCGTCCCCGCGTCCCAGCGTTTACAGTTACAGTCCCACGTCCCAGCGTTTACAGAGTTACAGACCCGCGCCCCAGCGTTTACATACCCGCGCCCCAGCGTTTACAGACCCGCGTCCCAGCGTTTACAGAGTTACAGACCCGTGTCCCAGCGTTTACAGAGTTACAGAGCCGCTTCCCAGCATTCACAAACCCGCGTCACAGCATTTACTGATTTACAGACCCGCGTCCCAGCGTTTACAGACCCGCGTCCCAGCGTTTACAGACCCGCGTCCCAGCGTTTACAGACCCGCGTCCCAGCGTTTACAGACCCGCATCGCAGCGTTTACAGACCCATGTCCCAGCGTTTAAAGACACCAGCCCCAGCGTTTACAGACCCGCATCCCAGCGTTTACAGAGTTACAGACCCGCGTCCCAGCGTTTACAGAGTTACAGACCCGCGTGCCTGTCTTTACAGACCCACGTCCCAGCGTTTACAGAGTTTCAGACCCACATCCCAGCATTTATAGACCCACGCCCCAGCGTTTATGGACCCGCGTCCCCGCGTCCCAGCGTTTACAGTTACAGTCCCGCGTCCCAGCATTTACAGAGTTACAGACCCGCGTCGCAGCGTTTACAGACCCGCGTCGCAGCGTTTACAGACCCGCGTCGCAGCGTTTACAGACCCGCGTCCCAGCATTTGAAGAGTTACAGACCCATGTTCCAGTGTTTACAGAGTTACAGACATACGTCCCAGCGTTTACAGACCCGCGTCCCAGTGTTTACAGACCCGCATCCCAGCGTTTACAGAGTTACAGACCCGCACCCCAGCGTTTACAAAGTTACAGACACGCGTCGCAGCGTTTACAGACCCGCGTCCCAGCGTTTACAGACCCGCGTCCCAGCGTTTACAGACCCACAGACCCGCGTCCCAGCGTTTACAGACCCGCGTCCCAGCGTTTACAGACCCGCGTCCCAGCGTTTACAGACCCGCGTCCCAGCGTTTACAGAGTCACAGACCCGCGTCCCAGCGTTTACAGACCCGCGTCCCAGCGTTTACAGACCCGCGTCCCAGCGTTTACAGACACGCGCCCCAGCGTTTACAGACCCGCGTACCAGCGTTTACAGAGTTACAAACACGCGTCCCAGCATTTACAGACCCGCGTCCCAGCGTTTACAGACCCGCGTCCCAGCGTTTACAGAGTTACAGACCCGCGCCCCAGCGTTTACATACCCGCGTCCCAGCGTTTACAGACCCGCGTCCCAGCATTTACAGAGTTACAGACCCGTGTCCCAGCGTTTACAGAGTTACAGAGCCGCTTCCCAGCATTCACAAACCCGCGTCACAGCATTTACTGATTTACAGACCCGCGTCCCAGCGTTTACAGACCCGCATCCCAGCATTTACAAACCCGCGTCCCAGCGTTTACAGACCCGCGTCCCAGCGTTTACAGACCCGCGTCCCAGCGTTTACAGACCCGCGTCGCAGCGTTTCAGACCCATGTCCCAGCGTTTAAAGACACCAGCCCCAGCGTTTACAGACCCGCGTCCCAGCGTTTACAGAGTTACAGACCCGCGTCCCAGCGTTTACAGAGTTACAGACCCGCGTGCCTGTCTTTACAGACCCACGTCCCAGCGTTTACAGAGTTTCAGACCCACATCCCAGCATTTATAGACCCACGCCCCAGCGTTTATAGACCCGCGTCCCCGTGTCCCAGCGTTTACAGTTACAGTCCCGCGTCCCAGCGTTTACAGAGTTACAGACCCGCGTCGCAGCGTTTACAGACCCGCGTCGCAGCGTTTACAGACCCACGTCCCAGGGTTTATAGACCCGCGTCCCAGCATTTACAGAGTTACAGACCCATGTTCCAGTGTTTACAGAGTTACAGACATACGTCCCAGCGTTTACAGACCCGCGTCCCAGTGTTTACAGACCCGCATCCCAGCGTTTACAGAGTTACAGACCCGCACCCCAGCGTTTACAGAGTTACAGACACGCGTCGCAGCGTTTACAGACCCGCGTCCCAGCGTTTACAGAGTTACAGACACACGTCCCAGCGTTTACAGACCCGCGTCCCGGCATTTACAGACCCGCCTCCCAGCGTTTACAGAGTGACAGACCCGCGTCCCAGTGCTTACAGACCCGCGTCCCAGTGTTTACAGACCCGCGTCCCAGCATTTACAGAGTCACAGACCCGCGTCCCAGCGTTTACAGACCCGTGTCACTGCATTTACGGACCCGCGTCCCAGCGTTTACAGCGTTACAGACCCACGCCCCAGCGTTTAGAGTTACAGACCCGCGTCCCAGCGTTTACAGAGTTACAGATCCATGTCCCAGCGTTTACAGAGTTACAGACCCGCGTCCCAGCATTTACAGACCCGCGTCCCAGCGTTTACAGAGTCACAGACCCGCGTCCCAGCGTTTACAGACACGCGTCCCAGCGTTTACAGACCCGCGTCCCAGCGTTTACAGACACGCGCCCCAGCGTTTACAGACCCGCGTACCAGCGTTTACAGAGTTACAGACCCGTGTACCAGCGTTTACAGACCCGCGTCCCAGCGTTTACAGACCTGCGTCCCAGCGTTTACAGAGTTACAGACCCGCGTCCCAGCATTTACAGAGTTACAAACACGCGTCCCAGCGTTTACAGACCCGCGTCCCAGCGTTTACAGACCCGCGTCGCAGCGTTTACAGAGTTACAGACCCGCGTGCCTGTCTTTACAGACCCACGTCCCAGCGTTTACAGAGTTTCAGACCCACATCCCAGCATATATAGACCCACGCCCCAGCGTTTATAGACCCGCGTCCCCGCGTCCCAGCGTTTACAGTTACAGTCCCGCGTCCCAGCGTTTACAGAGTTACAGACCCGCGTCGCAGCGTTTACAGACCCGCGTCGCAGCGTTTACAGACCCGCGTCCCAGGGTTTATAGACCCGCGTCCCAGCATTTACAGACCCGCGTCCCAGCGTTTACAGAGTCACAGACCCGCGTCCCAGCGTTTACAGACCCGCCTCCCAGCGTTTACAGAGTGACAGACCCGCTTCCCAGTGTTTACAGACCCGCGTCCCAGCGTTTACAGACCCGCGTCCCAGCGTTTACTGAGTCACAGACCCGCATCCCAGCGTTTACAGACCCGCGTCCCCGCGTTTACAGAGTCACAGTCCCGCATCCCAGCGTTTACAGACCCGCGTCCCAGCGTTTACAGACCCGCGTCCCAGCGTTTACAGAGTCACAGACCCGCGTCCCAGCGTTTACAGACCTGCGTCCCAGCGTTTACAGACCCGCGTCCCAGCGTTTACAGAGTCACAGACCCGCGTCCCAGCGTTTACAGACCCGCGTCCCAGCGTTTACAGACCCGCGTCCCAGCGTTTACAGACACGCGCCCCAGCGTTTACAGACCCGCGTACCAGCGTTTACAGAGTTACAAACACGCGTCCCAGCATTTACAGACCCGCGTCCCAGCGTTTACAGACCCGCGTCCCAGCGTTTACAGACCCACAAACCCGCGTCCCAGCGTTTACAGACCCGCGTCCCAGCGTTTACAGACCCGCGTCCCAGCGTTTACAGACCCGCGTCCCAGCGTTTACAGAGTCACAGACCCGCGTCCCTGCGTTTACAGACCCGCGTCCCAGCGTTTACGGACACGCGCCCCAGCGTTTACAGACACGCGTACCAGCGTTTACAGAGTTACAAACACGCGTCCCAGCATTTACAGACCCGCGTCCCAGCGTTTACAGACCCGCGTCCCAGCGTTTACAGAGTTACAGACCCGCGCCCCAGCGTTTACATACCCGCGCCCCAGCGTTTACAGACCCGCGTCCCAGCGTTTACAGAGTTACAGACCCGTGTCCCAGCGTTTACAGAGTTACAGAGCCGCTTCCCAGCATTCACAAACCCGCGTCACAGCATTTACTGATTTACAGACCCGCGTCCCAGCGTTTACAGACCCGCGTCCCAGCGTTTACAGACCCGCGTCCCAGCGTTTACAGACCCGCGTCCCAGCGTTTACAGACCCGCATCGCAGCGTTTACAGACCCATGTCCCAGCGTTTAAAGACACCAGCCCCAGCGTTTACAGACCCGCATCCCAGCGTTTACAGAGTTACAGACCCGCGTCCCAGCGTTTACAGAGTTACAGACCCGCGTGCCTGTCTTTACAGACCCACGTCCCAGCGTTTACAGAGTTTCAGACCCACATCCCAGCATTTATAGACCCACGCCCCAGCGTTTATGGACCCGCGTCCCCGCGTCCCAGCGTTTACAGTTACAGTCCCGCGTCCCAGCATTTACAGAGTTACAGACCCGCGTCGCAGCGTTTACAGACCCGCGTCGCAGCGTTTACAGACCCGCGTCCCAGGGTTTACAGACCCGCGTCCCAGCATTTAAAGAGTTACAGACCCATGTTCCAGTGTTTACAGAGTTACAGACATACGTCCCAGCGTTTACAGACCCGCGTCCCAGTGTTTACAGACCCGCATCCCAGCGTTTACAGAGTTACAGACCCGCACCCCAGCGTTTACAAAGTTACAGACACGCGTCGCAGCGTTTACAGACCCGCGTCCCAGCGTTTACAGACCCGCGTCCCAGCGTTTACAGACCCACAGACCCGCGTCCCAGCGTTTACAGACCCGCGTCCCAGCGTTTACAGACCCGTGTCCCAGCGTTTACAGACCCGCGTCCCAGCGTTTACAGAGTCACAGACCCGCGTCCCAGCGTTTACAGACCCGCGTCCCAGCGTTTACAGACCCGCGTCCCAGCGTTTACAGACACGCGCCCCAGCGTTTACAGACCCGCGTACCAGCGTTTACAGAGTTACAAACACGCGTCCCAGCATTTACAGACCCGCGTCCCAGCGTTTACAGACCCGCGTCCCAGCGTTTACAGAGTTACAGACCCGCGCCCCAGCGTTTACATACCCGCGTCCCAGCGTTTACAGACCCGCGTCCCAGCATTTACAGAGTTACAGACCCGTGTCCCAGCGTTTACAGAGTTACAGAGCCGCTTCCCAGCATTCACAAACCCGCGTCACAGCATTTACTGATTTACAGACCCGCGTCCCAGCGTTTACAGACCCGCATCCCAGCATTTACAAACCCGCGTCCCAGCGTTTACAGACCCGCGTCCCAGCGTTTACAGACCCGCGTCCCAGCGTTTACAGACCCGCGTCCCAGCGTTTACAGACCCGCGTCGCAGCGTTTCAGACCCATGTCCCAGCGTTTAAAGACACCAGCCCCAGCGTTTACAGACCCGCGTCCCAGCGTTTACAGAGTTACAGACCCGCGTCCCAGCGTTTACAGAGTTACAGACCCGCGTGCCTGTCTTTACAGACCCACGTCCCAGCGTTTACAGAGTTTCAGACCCACATCCCAGCATTTATAGACCCACGCCCCAGCGTTTATAGACCCGCGTCCCCGCGTCCCAGCGTTTACAGTTACAGTCCCGCGTCCCAGCGTTTACAGAGTTACAGACCCGCGTCGCAGCGTTTACAGACCCGCGTCGCAGCGTTTACAGACCCGCGTCCCAGGGTTTATAGACCCGCGTCCCAGCATTTACAGAGTTACAGACCCATGTTCCAGTGTTTACAGAGTTACAGACATACGTCCCAGCGTTTACAGACCCGCGTCCCAGTGTTTACAGACCCGCATCCCAGCGTTTACAGAGTTACAGACCCGCACCCCAGCGTTTACAGAGTTACAGACACGCGTCGCAGCGTTTACAGACCCGCGTCCCAGCGTTTACAGAGTTACAGACACACGTCCCAGCGTTTACAGACCCGCGTCCCGGCATTTACAGACCCGCCTCCCAGCGTTTACAGAGTGACAGACCCGCGTCCCAGTGCTTACAGACCCGCGTCCCAGTGTTTACAGACCCGCGTCCCAGCATTTACAGAGTCACAGACCCGCGTCCCAGCGTTTACAGACCCGTGTCACTGCATTTACGGACCCGCGTCCCAGCGTTTACAGCGTTACAGACCCACGCCCCAGCGTTTAGAGTTACAGACCCGCGTCCCAGCGTTTACAGAGTTACAGATCCATGTCCCAGCGTTTACAGAGTTACAGACCCGCGTCCCAGCATTTACAGACCCGCGTCCCAGCGTTTACAGAGTCACAGACCCGCGTCCCAGCGTTTACAGACACGCGTCCCAGCGTTTACAGACCCGCGTCCCAGCGTTTACAGACACGCGCCCCAGCGTTTACAGACCCGCGTACCAGCGTTTACAGAGTTACAGACCCGTGTACCAGCGTTTACAGACCCGCGTCCCAGCGTTTACAGACCTGCATCCCAGCGTTTACAGAGTTACAGACCCGCGTCCCAGCATTTACAGAGTTACAAACACGCGTCCCAGCGTTTACAGACCCGCGTCCCAGCGTTTACAGACCCGCGTCCCAGCGGTTACAGAGTTACAGACCCGTGCCCCAGCGTTTACATACCCGCGTCCCAGCGTTTACAGACCCGCGTCCCAGCATTTACAGAGTTACAGACCCGTGTCCCAGCGTTTACAGAGTTACAGAGCCGCTTCCCAGCATTCACAAACCCGCGTCACAGCGTTTACTGATTTACAGACCCGCGTCCCAGCGTTTACAGACGCGCGTCCCAGCGTTTACAGACCCGCGTCCCAGCATTTACAAACCCGCGTCCCAGCGTTTACAGACCCGCGTCCCAGCGTTTACAGAGTTACAGACCCACGTCCCAGCGTTTACAGAGTTACAGACACACGTCCCAGCGTTTACAGACCCGCGTCCCAGCGTTTACAGACCCGCGTCCCAGCGTCTAGAGTTACAGACACACGTCCCAGCTTTTACAGACCCGCCTCCCAGTGTTTACAGAGTGACAGACCCGCTTCCCAGTGTTTACAGACCCGCGTCCCAGCGTTTACAGACCCGCGTCCCAGCGTTTACAGAGTCACAGACCCGCATCCCAGCGTTTACAGACCCGCGTCCCAGCGTTTACAGAGTCACAGATCCGCATCCCAGCGTTTACAGACCCGCGTCCCAGCGTTTACAGAGCCGCATCCCAGCGTTTACAGACCCGCGTCCCAGCGTTTACAGACCCGCGTCCCAGCGTTTACAGAGTCACAGACCCGCGTCCCAGCGTTTACAGACCCGCGTCACTGCGTTTACAGACCCGCGTCCCAGTGTTTACAGACCCGCGTCCCAGTGTTTACAGACCCGCATCCCAGCGTTTACAGACCCGCCTCCCAGCGTTTACAGAGTGACAGACCCGCTTCCCAGTGTTTACATACCCGCGTCCCAGCGTTTACAGACCCGCGTCCCAGCGTTTACTGAGTCACAGACCCGCATCCCAGCGTTTACAGACCCGCGTCCCAGCGTTTACAGAGTCACAGTCCCGCATCCCAGCGTTTACAGACCCGCGTCCCAGCGTTTCAGACCCATGTCCCAGCGTTTAAAGACACCAGCCCCAGCGTTTACAGACCCGCGTCCCAGCGTTTACAGAGTTACAGACCCGCGTCCCAGCGTTTACAGAGTTACAGACCCGCGTGCCTGTCTTTACAGACCCACGTCCCAGCGTTTACAGAGTTTCAGACCCACATCCCAGCATTTATAGACCCACGCCCCAGCGTTTATAGACCCGCGTCCCCGCGTCCCAGCGTTTACAGTTACAGTCCCGCGTCCCAGCGTTTACAGAGTTACAGACCCGCGTCGCAGCGTTTACAGACCCGCGTCGCAGCGTTTACAGACCCGCGTCCCAGGGTTTATAGACCCGCGTCCCAGCATTTACAGAGTTACAGACCCATGTTCCAGTGTTTACAGAGTTACAGACATACGTCCCAGCGTTTACAGACCCGCGTCCCAGTGTTTACAGACCCGCATCCCAGCGTTTACAGAGTTACAGACCCGCACCCCAGCGTTTACAGAGTTACAGACACGCGTCGCAGCGTTTACAGACCCGCGTCCCAGCATTTACAGACCCGCCTCCCAGCGTTTACAGAGTGACAGACCCGCGTCCCAGTGCTTACAGACCCGCGTCCCAGTGTTTACAGAACCGCGTCCCAGCATTTACAGAGTCACAGACCCGCGTCCCAGCGTTTACAGACCCGTGTCACTGCATTTACGGACCCGCGTCCCAGCGTTTACAGCGTTACAGACCCACGCCCCAGCGTTTAGAGTTACAGACCCGCGTCCCAGCGTTTACAGAGTTACAGATCCATGTCCCAGCGTTTACAGAGTTACAGACCCGCGTCCCAGCATTTACAGACCCGCGTCCCAGCGTTTACAGAGTCACAGACCCGCGTCCCAGCGTTTACAGACACGCGTCCCAGCGTTTACAGACCCGCGTCCCAGCGTTTACAGACACGCGCCCCAGCGTTTACAGACCCGCGTACCAGCGTTTACAGAGTTACAGACCCGTGTACCAGCGTTTACAGACCCGCGTCCCAGCGTTTACAGACCTGCGTCCCAGCGTTTACAGAGTTACAGACCCGCGTCCCAGCATTTACAGAGTTACAAACACGCGTCCCAGCGTTTACAGACCCGCGTCCCAGCGTTTACAGACCCGCGTCCCAGCGTTTACAGAGTTACAGACCCGTGCCCCAGCGTTTACATACCCGCGTCCCAGCGTTTACAGACCCGCGTCCCAGCATTTACAGAGTTACAGACCCGTGTCCCAGCGTTTACAGAGTTACAGAGCCGCTTCCCAGCATTCACAAACCCGCGTCACAGCGTTTACTGATTTACAGACCCGCGTCCCAGCGTTTACAGACGCGCGTCCCAGCGTTTACAGACCCGCGTCCCAGCATTTACAAACCCGCGTCCCAGCGTTTACAGACCCGCGTCCCAGCGTTTACAGAGTTACAGACCCACGTCCCAGCGTTTACAGAGTTACAGACACACGTCCCAGCGTTTACAGACCCGCGTCCCAGCGTTTACAGACCCGCGTCCCAGCGTTTAGAGTTACAGACACACGTCCCAGCATTTACAGACCCGCCTCCCAGTGTTTACAGAGTGACAGACCCGCTTCCCAGTGTTTACAGACCCGCGTCCCAGCGTTTACAGACCCGCGTCCCAGCGTTTACAGAGTCACAGACCCGCATCCCAGCGTTTACAGACCCGCGTCCCAGCGTTTACAGAGTCACAGATCCGCATCCCAGCGTTTACAGACCCGCGTCCCAGCGTTTACAGAGCCGCATCCCAGCGTTTACAGACCCGCGTCCCAGCGTTTACAGACCCGCGTCCCAGCGTTTACAGAGTCACAGACCCGCGTCCCAGCGTTTACAGACCCGCGTCACTGCGTTTACAGACCCGCGTCCCAGTGTTTACAGACCCGCGTCCCAGTGTTTACAGACCCGCATCCCAGCGTTTACAGACCCGCCTCCCAGCGTTTACAGAGTGACAGACCCGCTTCCCAGTGTTTACAGACCCGCGTCCCAGCGTTTACAGACCCGCGTCCCAGCGTTTACTGAGTCACAGACCCGCATCCCAGCGTTTACAGACCCGCGTCCCAGCGTTTACAGAGTCACAGTCCCGCATCCCAGCGTTTACAGACCCGCGTCCCAGCGTTTACAGACCCGCGTCCCAGCGTTTACAGACCCGCGTCCCAGCGTTTACAGAGTCACAGACCCGCGTCCCAGCGTTTACAGACCCGCGTCCCAGCGTTTACAGACCCGCGTCCCAGCGTTTACAGACCCGCGCCCCAGCGTTTACAGACCCGCGTACCAGCGTTTACAGACTTACAAACACGCGTCCCAGCATTTACAGACCCGCGTCCCAGCGTTTACAGACCCGCGTCCCAGCGTTTACAGACCCACAGACCCGCGTCCCAGCGTTTACAGACCCGCGTCCCAGCGTTTACAGACCCGCGTCCCAGCGTTTACAGACCCGCGTCCCAGCGTTTACAGAGTCACAGACCCGCGTCCCAGCGTTTACAGACCCGCGTCCCAGCGTTTACAGACCCGCGTCCCAGCGTTTACAGACACGCGCCCCAGCGTTTACAGATCCGCGTACCAGCGTTTACAGAGTTACAAACACGCGTCCCAGCATTTACAGACCCGCGTCCCAGCGTTTACAGACCCGCGTCCCAGCGTTTACAGAGTTACAGACCCGCGCCCCAGCGTTTACATACCCGCGTCCCAGCGTTTACAGACCCGCGTCCCAGCATTTACAGAGTTACAGACCCGTGTCCCAGCGTTTACAGAGTTACAGAGCCGCTTCCCAGCATTTACAGACCCGCGTCCCAGCGTTTACAGACCCGCGTCCCAGCGTTTACAGAGTTACAGACCCGCGTCCCAGCGTTTACAGACCCGCGTCCCAGCATTTACAAACCCGCGTCCCAGCGTTTACAGACCCGCGTCCCAGCGTTTACAGACCCGCGTCCCAGCGTTTACAGACCCGCGTCGCAGCGTTTACAGACCCATGTCCCAGCGTTTAAAGACACCAGCCCCAGCGTTTGCAGACCCGCATCCCAGCGTTTACAGAGTTACAGACCCGCGTCCCAGCGTTTACAGAGTTACAGACCCGCGTGCCTGTCTTTACAGACCCACGTCCCAGCGTTTACAGAGTTTCAGACCCACATCCCAGCATTTATAGACCCACGCCCCAGCGTTTATAGACCCGCGTCCCCGCATCCCAGCGTTTACAGTTACAGTCCCGCGTCCCAGCGTTTACAGAGTTACAGACCCGCGTCGCAGCGTTTACAGACCCGCGTCCCAGCGTTTACAGACCCGCGTCCCAGGGTTTACAGACCCGCGTCCCAGCATTTACAGAGTTACAGACCCATGTTCCAGTGTTTACAGAGTTACAGACATACGTCCCAGCGTTTACAGACCCGCGTCCCAGTGTTTACAGACCCGCATCCCAGCGTTTACAGAGTTACAGACCCGCACCCCAGCGTTTACAGAGTTACAGACACGCGTCGCAGCGTTTACAGACCCGCGTCCCAGCGTTTACAGAGTTACAGACACACGTCCCAGCGTTTGCAGACCCGCGTCCCGGCATTTACAGACCCGCCTCCCAGCGTTTACAGAGTGACAGACCCGCGTCCCAGTGCTTACAGACCCGAGTCCCAGTGTTTACAGACCCGCGTCCCAGCATTTACAGAGTCACAGACCCGCGTCCCAGCGTTTACAGACCCGTGTCACTGCATTTACGGACCCGCGTCCCAGCGTTTACAGCGTTACAGACCCACGTCCCAGCGTTTACAGAGTTACAGACCCGCGTCGCAGCGTTTACAGACCCGCGTCCCAGCATTTACAGACACGCGTCCCAGCGTTTACAGAGTCACAGACCCGCGTCCCAGCGTTTACAGACACGCGTCCCAGCGTTTACAGACCCGCGTCCCAGCATTTACAGACACGCGCCCCAGCGTTTACAGACCCGCGTACCAGCGTTTACAGAGTTACAGACCCGCGTCCCAGCATTTACAGACCTGCGTCCCAGCGTTTACAGAGTTACAGACCCGCGTCCCAGCATTTACAGAGTTACAAACACGCGTCCCAGCGTTTACAGACCCGCGTCCCAGCGTTTACAGACCCGCGTCCCAGCGTTTACAGAGTTACAGTCCCGCGCCCCAGCGTTTACATACCCGCGTCACAGCGTTTACAGACCCGCGTCCCAGCATTTACAGAGTTACAGACCCGTGTCCCAGCGTTTACTGAGTTACAGAGCGGCTTCCCAGCATTCACAAACCCGCGTCACAGCGTTTACTGATTTACAGACCCGCGTCCCAGCGTTTACAGACCCGCGTCCCAGCGTTTACAGACCCGCGTCCCAGCGTTTACAGACCCGCGTCGCAGCGTTTACAGACCCATGTCCCAGCGTTTAAAGACACCAGCCCCAGCGTTTACAGACCCGCGTCCCAGCGTTTACAGAGTTACAGACCCGCGTGCCTGTCTTTACAGACCCACGTCCCAGCGTTTACAGAGTTTCAGACCCACATCCCAGCATTTATAGACCCACGCCCCAGCGTTTATAGACCCGCGTCCCCGCGTCCCAGCGTTTACAGTTACAGTCCCGCGTCCCAGCGTTTACAGAGTTACAGACCCGCGTCGCAGCGTTTACAGACCCGCGTCCCAGCGTTTACAGACCCGCGTCCCAGGGTTTACAGACCCACGTCCCAGCATTTACAGAGTTACAGACCCATGTTCCAGTGTTTACAGAGTTACAGACATACGTCCCAGCGTTTACAGACCCGCGTCCCAGTGTTTACAGACCCGCATCCCAGCGTTTACAGAGTTACAGACCCGCACCCCAGCGTTTACAGAGTTACAGACACGCGTCGCAGCGTTTACAGACCCGCGTCCCAGCGTTTACAGAGTTACAGACACACGTCCCAGCGTTTACAGACCCGCGTCCCGGCATTTACAGACCCGCCTCCCAGCGTTTACAGAGTGACAGACCCGCGTCCCAGTGCTTACAGACCCGCGTCCCAGTGTTTACAGACCCGCGTCCCAGCATTTACAGAGTCACAGACCCGCGTCCCAGCGTTTACAGACCCGTGTCACTGCATTTACGGACCCGCGTCCCAGCGTTTACAGCGTTACAGACCCACGTCCCAGCGTTTACAGAGTTACAGACCCGCGCCCCAGCGTTTAGAGTTACAGACCCGCGTCCCAGCGTTTACAGAGTTACAGATCCATGTCCCAGCGTTTACAGAGTTACAGACCCGCGTCCCAGCATTTACAGACCCGCGTCCCAGCGTTTACAGAGTCACAGACCCGCGTCCCAGCGTTTACAGACACGCGTCCCAGCGTTTACAGACCCGCGTCCCAGCGTTTACAGACACGCGCCCCAGCGTTTACAGACCCGCGTACCAGCGATTACAGAGTTACAGACCCGTGTCCCAGCGTTTACAGACCCGCGTCCCAGCGTTTACAAACCCGCGTCCCAGCGTTTACAGACCCGCGTCCCAGCGTTTACAGACCCGCGTCCCAGCGTTTACAGACCCGCGTCGCAGCGTTTCAGACCCATGTCCCAGCGTTTAAAGACACCAGCCCCAGCGTTTACAGACCCGCGTCCCAGCGTTTACAGAGTTACAGACCCGCGTCCCAGCGTTTGCAGAGTTACAGACCCGCGTGCCTGTCTTTACAGACCCACGTCCCAGCGTTTACAGAGTTTCAGACCCACATCCCAGCATTTATAGACCCACGCCCCAGCGTTTATAGACCCGCGTCCCCGCGTCCCAGCGTTTACAGTTACAGTCCCGCGTCCCAGCGTTTACAGAGTTACAGACCCGCGTCGCAGCGTTTACAGACCCGCGTCGCAGCGTTTACAGACCCGCGTCCCAGGGTTTACAGACCCGCGTCCCAGCATTTACAGAGTTACAGACCCATGTTCCAGTGTTTACAGAGTTACAGACATACGTCCCAGCGTTTACAGACCCGCGTCCCAGTGTTTAGAGACCCGCATCCCAGCGTTTACAGAGTTACAGACCCGCACCCCAGCATTTACAGAGTTACAGATCCATGTCCCAGCGTTTACAGAGTTACAGACCCGCGTCCCAGCATTTACAGACCCGCGTCCCAGCGTTTACAGAGTCACAGACCCGCGTCCCAGCGTTTACAGACACGCGTCCCAGCGTTTACAGACCCGCGTCCCAGCGTTTACAGACACGCGCCCCAGCGTTTACAGACCCGCGTACCAGCGTTTACAGAGTTACAGACCCGTGTACCAGCGTTTACAGACCCGCGTCCCAGCGTTTACAGACCTGCGTCCCAGCGTTTACAGAGTTACAGACCCGCGTCCCAGCATTTACAGAGTTACAAACACGCGTCCCAGCGTTTACAGACCCGCGTCCCAGCGTTTACAGACCCGCGTCCCAGCGTTTACAGAGTTACAGACCCGTGCCCCAGCGTTTACATACCCGTGTCCCAGCGTTTACAGACCCGCGTCCCAGCATTTACAGAGTTACACACCCGTGTCCCAGCGTTTACAGAGTTACAGAGCCGCTTCCCAGCATTCACAAACCCGCGTCACAGCGTTTACTGATTTACAGACCCGCGTCCCAGCGTTTACAGACCCGCGTCCCAGCGTTTACAGACCCGCGTCCCAGCATTTACAAACCCGCGTCCCAGCGTTTACAGACCCGCGTCCCAGCGTTTACAGAGTTACAGACCCACGTCCCAGTGTTTACAGAGTTACAGACACACGTCCCAGCGTTTACAGACCCGCGTCCCAGCGTTTACAGACCCGCGTCCCAGCGTTTACAGAGTTACAGACACACGTCCCAGCATTTACAGACCCGCCTCCCAGTGTTTACAGAGTGACAGACCCGCTTCCCAGTGTTTACAGACCCGCGTCCCAGCGTTTACAGAGCCGCATCCCAGCGTTTACAGACCCGCGTCCCAGCGTTTACAGACCCGCGTCCCAGCGTTTGCAGAGTCACAGACCCGCGTCCCAGCGTTTACAGACCCGCGTCCCAGTGTTTACAGACCCGCGTCCCAGTGTTTACAGACCCGCATCCCAGCGTTTACAGACCCGCCTCCCAGCGTTTACAGAGTGACAGACCCGCTTCCCAGTGTTTACAGACCCGCGTCCCAGCGTTTACAGACCCGCGTCCCAGCGTTTACTGAGTCACAGACCCGCATCCCAGCGTTTACAGACCCGCGTCCCAGCGTTTACAGAGTCACAGTCCCGCATCCCAGCGTTTACAGACCCGCGTCCCAGCGTTTACAGAGTCACAGACCCGCGTCCCAGCGTTTACAGACCCGCGTCCCAGCGTTTACAGACCCGCGTCCCAGCGTTTACAGAGTCACAGACCCGCGTCCCAGCGTTTACAGACCCGCGTCCCAGCGTTTACAGACCCGCGTCCCAGCGTTTACAGACACGCGCCCCAGCGTTTACAGACCCGCGTACCAGCGTTTACAGACTTACAAACACGCGTCCCAGCATTTACAGACCCGCGTCCCAGCGTTTACAGACCCGCGTCCCAGCGTTTACAGACCCACAGACCCGCGTCCCAGCGTTTACAGACCCGCGTCCCAGCGTTTACAGACCCACGTCACAGCGTTTACAGACCCGCGTCCCAGCGTTTACAGAGTCACAGACCCGCGTCCCAGCGTTTACAGACCCGCGTCCCAGCGTTTACAGACCCGCGTCCCAGCGTTTACAGACACGCGCCCCAGCGTTTACAGATCCGCGTACCAGCGTTTACAGAGTTACAAACACGCGTCCCAGCATTTACAGACCCGCGTCCCAGCGTTTACAGACCCGCGTCCCAGCGTTTACAGAGTTACAGACCCGCGCCCCAGCGTTTACATACCCGCGTCCCAGCGTTTACAGACCCGCGTCCCAGCATTTACAGAGTTACAGACCCGTGTCCCAGCGTTTACAGAGTTACAGAGCCGCTTCCCAGCATTTACAGACCCGCGTCCCAGCGTTTACAGACCCGCGTCCCAGCGTTTACAGAGTTACAGACCCGCGTCCCAGCGTTTACAGACCCGCGTCCCAGCATTTACAAACCCGCGTCCCAGCGTTTACAGACCCGCGTCCCAGCGTTTACAGACCCGCGTCCCAGCGTTTACAGACCCGCGTCGCAGCGTTTACAGACCCATGTCCCAGCGTTTAAAGACACCAGCCCCAGCGTTTGCAGACCCGCATCCCAGCGTTTACAGAGTTACAGACCCACGTCCCAGCGTTTACAGAGTTTCAGACCCACATCCCAGCATTTATAGACCCACGCCCCAGCGTTTATAGACCCGCGTCCCCGCGTCCCAGCGTTTACAGTTACAGTCCCGCGTCCCAGCGTTTACAGAGTTACAGACCCGCGTCGCAGCGTTTACAGACCCGCGTCCCAGCGTTTACAGACCCGCGTCCCAGTGTTTACAGACCCGCATCCCAGCGTTTACAGAGTTACAGACCCGCACCCCAGCGTTTACAGAGTTACAGACACGCGTCGCAGCGTTTACAGACCCGCGTCCCAGCATTTACAGAGTTACAGACCCGCGTCGCAGCGTTTACAGACCCGCGTCCCAGTGCTTACAGACCCGAGTCCCAGTGTTTACAGACCCGCGTCCCAGCATTTACAGAGTCACAGACCCGCGTCCCAGCGTTTACAGACCCGTGTCACTGCATTTACGGACCCGCGTCCCAGCGTTTACAGCGTTACAGACCCACGTCCCAGCGTTTACAGAGTTACAGACCCGCGTCGCAGCGTTTACAGACCCGCGTCCCAGCATTTACAGACACGCGTCCCAGCGTTTACAGAGTCACAGACCCGCGTCCCAGCGTTTACAGACACGCGTCCCAGCGTTTACAGACCCGCGTCCCAGCGTTTACAGACACGCGCCCCAGCGTTTACAGACCCGCGTACCAGCGTTTACAGAGTTACAGACCCGTGTCCCAGCGTTTACAGACCCGCGTCCCAGCGTTTACAGACCTGCGTCCCAGCGTTTACAGAGTTACAGACCCACGTCCCAACGTTTACAGACACGCGCCCCAGCGTTTACAGACCCGCGTACCAGCGTTTACAGAGTTACAGACCCGTGTCCCAGCGTTTACAGACCCGCGTCCCAGCGTTTACAGACCTGCGTCCCAGCGTTTACAGAGTTACAGACCCGCGTCCCAGCATTTACAGAGTTACAAACACGCGTCCCAGCGTTTACAGACCCGCGTCCCAGCGTTTACAGACCCGCGTCCCAGCGTTTACAGAGTTACAGACCCGCGCCCCAGCGTTTACATACCCGCGTCACAGCGTTTACAGACCCGCGTCCCAGCATTTACAGAGTTACAGACCCGTGTCCCAGCGTTTACTGAGTTACAGAGCGGCTTCCCAGCATTCACAAACCCGCGTCACAGCGTTTACTGATTTACAGACCGCGTCCCAGCGTTTACAGACCCGCGTCCCAGCGTTTACAGACCCGCGTCCCAGCGTTTACAGACCCGCGTCGCAGCGTTTACAGACCCATGTCCCAGCGTTTAAAGACACCAGCCCCAGCGTTTACAGACCCGCGTCCCAGCGTTTACAGAGTTACAGACCCGCGTGCCTGTCTTTACAGACCCACGTCCCAGCGTTTACAGAGTTTCAGACCCTCATCCCAGCATTTATAGACCCACGCCCCAGCGTTTATAGACCCGCGTCACCGCGTCCCAGCGTTTAAAGTTACAGTCCCGCGTCCCAGCGTTTACAGAGTTACAGACCCGCGTCCCAGCGTTTACAGACCCGCGTCCCAGGGTTTACAGACCCACGTCCCAGCATTTACAGAGTTACAGACCCATGTTCCAGTGTTTACAGAGTTACAGACATACGTCCCAGCGTTTACAGACCCGCGTCCCAGTGTTTACAGACCCGCATCCCAGCGTTTACAGAGTTACAGACCCGCACCCCAGCGTTTACAGAGTTACAGACACGCGTCACAGCGTTTACAGACCCGCGTCCCAGCGTTTACAGACCCGCGTGCCAGCGTTTACAGACCCACAGACCTGCGTCCCGGCGTTTACAGACCCGCGTCCCAGCGTTTACAGACCCGCGTCCCAGCGTTTACAGAGTCACAGACCCGCGTCCCAGCGTTTACAGAACCGCGTCCCAGCGTTTACAGACCCGCGTCCCAGCGTGTACAGACACGCGCCCCAGCGTTTACAGACCCGCGTACCAGCGTTTACAGAGTTACAAACACGCGTCCCAGCATTTACAGACCCGCGTCCCAGCGTTTACAGACCCGCGTCCCAGCGTTTACAGAGTTACAGACCCGCGCCCCAGCGTTTACATACCCGCGTCCCAGCGTTTACAGACCCGCGTCCCAGCATTTACAGAGTTACAGACCCATGTCCCAGCGTTTACAGAGTTACAGAGCCGCTTCCCAGCATTCACAAACCCGCGTCACAGCATTTACTGATTTACAGACCCGCGTCCCAGCGTTTACAGACCCGCGTCCCAGCATTTACAAACCCGCGTCCCAGCGTTTACAGACCCGCGTCCCAGCGTTTACAGACCCGCGTCCCAGCGTTTACAGACCCGCGTCCCAGCATTTACAAACCCGCGTCCCAGCGTTTACAGACCCGCGTCCCAGCGTTTACAGACCCGCGTCCCAGCTTTTACAGACCCGCGTCGCAGTGTTTACAGACCCATGTCCCAGCGTTTAAAGACACCAGCCCCAGCGTTTACAGACCCGCGTCCCAGCGTTTACAGAGTTACAGACCCGCGTCCCAGCGTTTACAGAGTTACAGACCCGCGTGCCTGTCTTTACAGACCCACGTCCCAGCGTTTACAGAGTTTCAGACCCACATCCCAGCACTTATAGACCCACGCCCCAGCGTTTATAGACCCGCGTCCCCGCGTCCCAGCGTTTACAGTTACAGTCCCGCGTCCCAGCGTTTACAGAGTTACAGTCCCGCGTCGCAGCGTTTACAGACCCGCGTCGCAGCGTTTACAGACCCGCGTCCCAGGGTTTACAGACCCGCGTCCCAGCATTTACAGAGTTACAGACCCATGTTCCAGTGTTTACAGAGTTACAGACATACGTCCCAGCGTTTACAGACCCGCGTCCCAGTGTTTACAGACCTGCATCCCAGCGTTTACAGAGTTACAGACCCGCACCCCAGCGTTTACAGAGTTACAGACACGCGTCGCAGCGTTTACAGACCCGCGTCCCAGCGTTTACAGAGTTACAGACACACGTCCCAGCGTTTACAGACCCGCGTCCCGGCATTTACAGACCCGCCTCCCAGCATTTACAGAGTGACAGACCCGCGTCCCAGTGCTTACAGACCCGCGTCCCAGTGTTTACAGACCCGCGTCCCAGCATTTACAGAGTCACAGACCCGCGTCCCAGCGTTTACAGACCCGTGTCACTGCATTTACGGACCCGCGTCCCAGCGTTTACAGCGTTACAGACCCACGTCCCAGCGTTTACAGAGTTACAGACCCACGCCCCAGCGTTTAGAGTTACAGACCCGCGTCACAGCGTTTACAGAGTTACAGATCCATGTCCCAGCGTTTACAGAGTTACAGACCCGCGTCCCAGCATTTACAGACCCGCGTCCCAGCGTTTACAGAGTCACAGACCCGCGTCCCAGCGTTTACAGACACGCGTCCCAGCGTTTACAGACCCGCGTCCCAGCGTTTACAGACACGCGCCCCAGCGTTTACAGACCCGCGTACCAGCGTTTACAGAGTTACAGACCCGTGTCCCAGCGTTTACAGACCCGCGTCCCAGCGTTTACAGACCCGCGTCCCGGCATTTACAGACCCGCCTCCCAGCGTTTACAGAGTGACAGACCCGCGTCCCAGTGCTTACAGACCCGCGTCCCAGTGTTTACAGACCCGCGTCCCAGCATTTACAGAGTCACAGACCCGCGTCCCAGCGTTTACAGACCCGTGTCACTGCATTTACGGACCCGCGTCCCAGCGTTTACAGCGTTACAGACCCACGTCCCAGCGTTTACAGAGTTACAGACCCGCGCCCCAGCGTTTAGAGTTACAGACCCGCGTCCCAGCGTTTACAGAGTTACAGATCCATGTCCCAGCGTTTTCAGAGTTACAGACCCACGTCCCAGCATTTACAGACCCGCGTCCCAGCGTTTACAGAGTCACAGACCCGCGTCCCAGCGTTTACAGACACGCGTCCCAGCGTTTACAGACCCGCGTCCCAGCGTTTACAGACACGCGCCCCAGCGTTTACAGACCCGCGTACCAGCGTTTACAGAGTTACAGACCCGTGTCCCAGCGTTTACAGACCCGCGTCCCAGCGTTTACAGACCTGCGTCCCAGCGTTTACAGAGTTACTGACCCGCGTCCCAGCATTTACAGAGTTACAAACACGCGTCCCAGCGTTTACAGACCCGCGTCCCAGCGTTTACAGACCCGCGTCCCAGCGTTTACAGAGTTACAGACCCGCGCCCCAGCGTTTACATACCTGCGTCCCAGCGTTTACAGACCCGCGTCCCAGCATTTACAGAGTTACAGACCCGTGTCCCAGCGTTTACAGAGTTACAGAGCCGCTTCCCAGCATTCACAAACCCGCGTCACAGCGTTTACTGATTTACAGACCCGCGTCCCAGCGTTTACAGACCCGCGTCCCAGCGTTTACAGACCCGCGTCCCAGCATTTACAGACCCGCGTCCCAGCATTTACAGACCCGCGTCCCAGCGTTTACAGAGTTACAGACCCACGTCCCAGCGTTTACAGAGTTACAGACACAAGTCCCAGCGTTTACAGACCCGCGTCCCAGCGTTTACAGACCCGCGTCCCAGCGTTTACAGAGTTACAGACACACGTCCCAGCATTTACAGACCCGCCTCCCAGTGTTTACAGAGTGACAGACCCGCTTCCCAGTGGTGACAGACCCGCTTCCCAGTGTTTACAGACCCGCGTCCCAGCATTTACAGACCCGCGTCCCAGCGTTTACAGAGTCACAGACCCGCATCCCAGCGTTTACAGACCCGCGTCCCAGCGTTTACAGAGTCACAGACCCGCATCCCAGCGTTTACAGACCCGCGTCCCAGCGTTTACAGACCCGCGTCCCAGCGTTTACAGACCCGCGTCCCAGCGTTTACAGAGTCACAGACCCGCGTCCCAGCGTTTACAGACCCGCGTCACTGCGTTTACAGACCCGCGTCCCAGTGTTTACAGACCCGCATCCCAGCGTTTACAGACCCGCCTCCCAGCGTTTACAGAGTGACAGACCCGCTTCCCAGTGTTTACAGACCCGCGTCCCAGCGTTTACAGACCCGCGTCCCAGCGTTTACTGAGTCACAGACCCGCATCCCAGCGTTTACAGACCCGCGTCCCAGCGTTTACAGAGTCACAGTCCCGCATCCCAGCGTTTACAGACCCGCGTCCCAGCGTTTACAGACCCGCGTCCCAGCGTTTACAGAGTCACAGACCCGCGTCCCAGCGTTTACAGACCCGCGTCCCAGCGTTTACAGACCCGCGTCCCAGCGTTTACAGACCCGCGTCCCAGCGTTTACAGAGTCACAGACCCGCGTCCCAGCGTTTACAGACCCGCGTCCCAGCGTTTACAGACCCGCGTCCCAGCGTTTACAGACACGCGCCCCAGCGTTTACAGACCCGCGTACCAGCGTTTACAGAGTTACAAACACGCGTCCCAGCATTTACAGACCCGCGTCCCAGCGTTTACAGACCCACAGACCCGCGTCCCAGCGTTTACAGACCCGCGTCTCAGCGTTTACAGACCCGCGTCCCAGCGTTTACAGACCCGCATCCCAGCGTTTACAGACCCGCGTCCCAGCGTTTACAGAGTCACAGACCCGCGTCCCAGCGCTTACAGACCCGCGTCCCAGCGTTTACGGACACGCGCCCCAGCGTTTACAGACACGCATACCAGCGTTTACAGAGTTACAAACACGCGTCCCAGCATTTACAGACCCGCGTCCCAGCGTTTACAGACCCGCGTCCCAGCGTTTACAGAGTTACAGACCCGCGCCCCAGCGTTTACATACCCGCGTCCCAGCGTTTACAGACCCGCGTCCCAGCATTTACAGAGTTACAGACCCGTGTCCCAGCGTTTACAGAGTTACAGAGCCGCTTCCCAGCATTCACAAACCCGCGTCACAGCATTTACTGATTTACAGACCCGCGTCCCAGCGTTTACAGACCCGCGTCCCAGCATTTACAAACCCACGTCCCAGCGTTTACAGACCCGCGTCCCAGCGTTTACAGACCCGCGTCGCAGCGTTTACAGACCCATGTCCCAGCGTTTAAAGACACCAGCCCCAGCGTTTACAGACCCGCATCCCAGCGTTTACAGAGTTACAGACCCGCGTCCCAGCGTTTACAGAGTTACAGACCCGCGTGCCTGTCTTTACAGACCCACGTCCCAGCGTTTACAGAGTTTCAGACCCACATCCCAGCATTTATAGACCCACGCCCCAGCGTTTATAGACCCGCGTCCCCGCGTCCCAGCGTTTACAGTTACAGTCCCGCGTCCCAGCGTTTACAGAGTTACAGACCCGCGTCGCAGCGTTTACAGACCCGTGTCCCAGCGTTTACAGACCCGTGTCCCAGGGTTTACAGACCCGCGTCCCAGCATTTACAGAGTTACAGACCCATGTTCCAGTGTTTACAGAGTTACAGACATACGTCCCAGCGTTTACAGACCCGCGTCCCAGTGTTTACAGACCCGCATCCCAGCGTTTACAGAGTTACAGACCCGCACCCCAGCGTTTACAGAGTTACAGACACGCGTCGCAGCGTTTACAGACCCGCGTCCCAGCGTTTACAGACCCGCGTCCCAGCGTTTACAGACCCACAGACCCGCGTCCCAGCGTTTACAGACCCGCGTCCCAGCGTTTACAGACCCGCGCCCCAGCGTTTACAGACCCGCGTACCAGCGTTTACAGAGTCACAGACCCGCGTCCCAGCGTTTACAGAACCGCGTCCCAGCCTTTACAGACCCGCGTCCCAGCGTTTACAGACACGCGCCCCAGCGTTTACAGACCCGCGTACCAGCGTTTACAGAGTTACAAACACGCGTCCCAGCATTTACAGACCCGCGTCCCAGCGTTTACAGACCCGCGTCCCAGCGTTTACAGAGTTACAGACCCGCGCCCCAGCGTTTACATACCCGCGTCCCAGCGTTTACAGACCCGCGTCCCAGCATTTACAGAGTTACAGACCCGTGTCCCAGCGTTTACAGAGTTACAGAGCCGCTTCCCAGCATTCACAAACCCGCGTCACAGCATTTACTGATTTACAGACCCGCGTCCCAGCGTTTACAGACCCGCGTCCCAGCATTTACAAACCCGCGTCCCAGCGTTTACAGACCCGCGTCCCAGCGTTTACAGACCCGCGTCCCAGCGTTTACAGACCCGCGTCGCAGCGTTTACAGACCCATGTCCCAGCGTTTAAAGACACCAGCCCCAGCGTTTACAGACCCGCGTCCCAGCGTTTACAGAGTTACAGACCCGCGTCCCAGCGTTTACAGAGTTACAGACCCGCGTGCCTGTCTTTACAGACCCACGTCCCAGCGTTTACAGAGTTTCAGACCCACATCCCAGCATTTATAGACCCACGCCCCAGCGTTTATAGACCCGCGTCCCCGCGTCCCAGCGTTTACAGTTACAGTCCCGCGTCCCAGCGTTTACAGAGTTACAGACCTGCGTCGCAGCGTTTACAGACCTGCGTCCCAGCGTTTACAGACCCGCGTCCCAGGGTTTACAGACCCGCGTCCCAGCATTTACAGAGTTACAGACCCATGTTCCAGTGTTTACAGAGTTACAGACATACGTCCCAGCGTTTACAGACCCGCGTCCCAGTGTTTACAGACCCGCATCCCAGCGTTTACAGAGTTACAGACCCGCACCCCAGCGTTTACAGAGTTACAGACACGCGTCGCAGCGTTTACAGACCCGCGTCCCAGCGTTTACAGAGTTACAGACACACGTCCCAGCGTTTACAGACCCGCGTCCCGGCATTTACAGACCCGCCTCCCAGCATTTACAGAGTGACAGACCCGCGTCCCAGTGCTTACAGACCCGCGTCCCAGTGTTTACAAACCCGCGTCCCAGCATTTACAGAGTCACAGACCCGCGTCCCAGCGTTTACAGACCCGTGTCACTGCATTTACGGACCCGCGTCCCAGCGTTTACAGCGTTACAGACCCACGTCCCAGCGTTTACAGAGTTACAGACCCACGCCCCAGCGTTTAGAGTTACAGACCCGCGTCCCAGCGTTTACAGAGTTACAGATCCATGTCCCAGCGTTTACAGAGTTATAGACCCACGTCCCAGCATTTACAGACCCGCGTCCCAGCGTTTACAGAGTCACAGACCCGCGTCCCAGCGTTTACATACCCGCGTCCCAGCGTTTACAGACCCGCGTCCCAGCATTTACAGAGTTACAGACCCGTGTCCCAGCGTTTACAGAGTTACAGAGCCGCTTCCCAGCATTCACAAACCCGCGTCACAGCGTTTACTGATTTACAGACCCGCGTCCCAGCGTTTACAGACCCGCGTCCCAGCGTTTACAGACCCGCGTCCCAGCATTTACAAACCCGCGTCCCAGCGTTTACAGCCCCGCGTCCCAGCGTTTACAGAGTTACAGACCCACGTCCCAGCGTTTACAGAGTTACAGACACACGTCCCAGCGTTTACAGACCCGCGTCCCAGCGTTTACAGACCCGCGTCCCAGCGTTTACAGAGTTACAGACACACGTCCCAGCATTTACAGACCCGCCTCCCAGTGTTTACAGAGTGACAGACCCGCTTCCCAGTGTTTACAGACTCGCGTCCCAGCGTTTACAGACCCGCGTCCCAGCGTTTACAGAGTCACAGACCCGCATCCCAGCGTTTACAGACCCGCGTCCCAGCGTTTACAGAGTCACAGACCCGCATCCCAGCGTTTACAGACCCGCGTCCCAGCGTTTACAGACCCGCGTCCCAGCGTTTACAGACCCGCGTCCCAGCGTTTACAGAGTCACAGACCCGCGTCCCAGCGTTTACAGACCCGCGTCACTGCGTTTACAGACCCGCGTCCCAGTGTTTACAGACCCGCATCCCAGCGTTTACAGACCCGCCTCCCAGCGTTTACAGAGTGACAGACCCGCTTCCCAGTGTTTACAGACCCGCGTCCCAGCGTTTACAGACCCGCGTCCCAGCGTTTACTGAGTCACAGACCCGCATCCCAGCGTTTACAGACCCGCGTCCCAGCGTTTACAGAGTCACAGTCCCGCATCCCAGCGTTTACAGACCCGCGTCCCAGCGTTTACAGACCCGCGTCCCAGCGTTTACAGACCCGCGTCCCAGCGTTTACAGAGTCACAGACCCGCGTCCCAGCGTTTACAGACCCGCGTCCCAGCGTTTACAGACCCGCGTCCCAGCGTTTACAGACCCGCGTCCCAGCGTTTACAGAGTCACAGACCCGCGTCCCAGCGTTTACAGACCCGCGTCCCAGCGTTTACAAACCCGCGTCCCAAAGTTTACAGACACGCGCCCCAGCGTTTACAGACCCGCGTACCAGCGTTTACAGAGTTACAAACACGCGTCCCAGCATTTACAGACCGGCGTCCCAGCGTTTACAGACCCGCGTCCCAGCGTTTACAGACCCACAGACCCGCGTCCCAGCGTTTACAGACCCGCGTCTCAGCGTTTACAGACCCGCGTCCCAGCGGTTACAGACCCGCGTCCCAGCGTTTACAGACCCGCGTCCCAGCGTTTACAGAGTCACAGACCCGCGTCCCAGCGTTTACAGACCCGCGTCCCAGCGTTTACGGACACGCGCCCCAGCGTTTACAGACACGCGTACCAGCGTTTACAGAGTTACAAACACGCGTCCCAGCATTTACAGACCCGCGTCCCAGCGTTTGCAGACCCGCGTCCCAGCGTTTACAGAGTTACAGACCCGCGCCCCAGCGTTTACATACCCGCGTCCCAGCGTTTACAGACCCGCGTCCCAGCATTTACAAACCCACGTCCCAGCGTTTACAGACCCGCGTCCCAGCGTTTACAGACCCGCGTCGCAGCGTTTACAGACCCATGTCCCAGCGTTTAAAGACACCAGCCCCAGCGTTTACAGACCCGCATCCCAGCGTTTACAGAGTTACAGACCCGCGTCCCAGCGTTTACAGAGTTACAGACCCGCGTGCCTGTCTTTACAGACCCACGTCCCAGCGTTTACAGAGTTTCAGACCCACATCCCAGCATTTATAGACCCACGCCCCAGCGTTTATAGACCCGCGTCCCCGCGTCCCAGCGTTTACAGTTACAGTCCCGCGTCCCAGCGTTTACAGAGTTACAGACCCGCGTCGCAGCGTTTACAGACCCGCGTCCCAGCGTTTACAGACCCGTGTCCCAGGGTTTACAGACCCGCGTCCCAGCATTTACAGAGTTACAGACCCATGTTCCAGTGTTTACAGAGTTACAGACATACGTCCCAGCGTTTACAGACCCGCGTCCCAGTGTTTACAGACCCGCATCCCAGCGTTTACAGAGTTACAGACCCGCACCCCAGCGTTTACAGAGTTACAGACACGCGTCGCAGCGTTTACAGACCCGCGTCCCAGCGTTTACAGACCCGCGTCCCAGCGTTTACAGACCCACAGACCCGCGTCCCAGCGTTTACAGACCCGCGTCCCAGCGTTTACAGACCCGCGTCCCAGCGTTTACAGAGTCACAGTCCCGCGTCCCAGCATTTACAGAACCGCGTCCCAGCGTTTACAGACCCGCGTCCCAGCGTTTACAGACACGCGCCCCAGCGTTTTTCAGACCCGCGTACCAGCGTTTACAGAGTTACAAACACGCGTCCCAGCATTTACAGACCCGCGTCCCAGCGTTTACAGACCCGCGTCCCAGCGTTTACAGAGTTACAGACCCGCGCCCCAGCGTTTACATACCCGCGTCCCAGCGTTTACAGACCCGCGTCCCAGCATTTACAGAGTTACAGACCCGTGTCCCACGTTTACAGAGTTACAGAGCCGCTTCCCAGCATTCACAAACCCGCGTCACAGCATTTACTGATTTACAGACCCGCGTCCCAGCGTTTACAGACCCGCGTCCCAGCATTTACAAACCCGCGTCCCAGCATTTACAGACCCGCGTCCCAGCGTTTACAGACCCGCGTCCCAGCGTTTACAGACCCGCGTCGCAGCGTTTACAGACCCATGTCCCAGCGTTTAATGACACCAGCCCCAGCGATTACAGACCCGCGTCCCAGCGTTTACAGAGTTACAGACCCGCGTGCCTGTCTTTACAGACCCACGTCCCAGCGTTTACAGAGTTTCAGACCCACATCCCAGCATTTATAGACCCACGCCCCAGCGTTTATAGACCCGCGTCCCCGCGTCCCAGCGTTTACAGAGTTACAGACCCGCGTCGCAGCGTTTACAGACCCGCGTCGCAGCGTTTACAGACCCGCGTCCCAGGGTTTACAGACCCGCTTCCCAGCATTTACAGAGTTACAGACCCATGTTCCAGTGTTTACAGAGTTACAGACATACGTCCCAGCGTTTACAGACCCGCGTCCCAGTGTTTACAGACCCGCATCCCAGCGTTTACAGAGTTACAGACCCGCACCCCAGCGTTTACAGAGTTACAGACACGCGTCGCAGCGTTTACAGACCCGCGTCCCAGCGTTTACAGAGTTACAGACACACGTCCCAGCGTTTACAGACCCGCGTCCCGGCATTTACAGACCCGCCTCCCAGCATTTACAGAGTGACAGACCCGCGTCCCAGTGCTTACAGACCCGCGTCCCAGTGTTTACAGACCCGCGTCCCAGCATTTACAGAGTCACAGACCCGCGTCCCAGCGTTTACAGACCCGTGTCACTGCATTTACGGACCCGCGTCCCAGCGTTTACAGCGTTACAGACCCACGTCCCAGCGTTTACAGAGTTACAGACCCACGCCCCAGCGTTTAGAGTTACAGACCCGCGTCCCAGCGTTTACAGAGTTACAGATCCATGTCCCAGCGTTTACAGAGTTACAGACCCGCGTCCCAGCATTTACAGACCCGCGTCCCAGCGTTTACAGAGTCACAGACCCGCCTCCCAGCGTTTACAGACACGCGTCCCAGCGTTTACAGACCCGCGTCCCAGCGTTTACAGACACGCGCCCCAGCGTTTACAGACCCGCGTACCAGCGTTTACAGAGTTACAGACCCGTGTCCCAGCGTTTACAGACCCGCGTCCCAGCGTTTACAGACCTGCGTCCCAGCGTTTACAGAGTTACAGACCCGCGTCCCAGCATTTACAGAGTTACAAACACGCGTCCCAGCGTTTACAGACCCGCGTCCCAGCGTTTACAGACCCGCGTCCCAGCGTTTACAGAGTTACAGACCCGCGCCCCAGCGTTTACATACCCGCGTCCCAGCGTTTACAGACCCGCGTCCCAGCATTTACAGAGTTACAGACCCGTGTCCCAGCGTTTACAGAGTTACAGAGCCACTTCCCCGCATTCACAAACCCGCGTCACAGCGTTTACTGATTTACAGACCCGCGTCCCAGCGTTTACAGACCCGCGTCCCAGCGTTTACAGACCCGCGTCCCAGCATTTACAAACCCGCGTCCCAGCGTTTACAGACCCGCGTCCCAGCGTTTACAGAGTTACAGACCCACGTCCCAGCGTTTACAGAGTTACAGACACACGTCCCAGCATTTACAGACCCGCCTCCCAGTGTTTACAGAGTGACAGACCCGCGTCCCAGCGTTTACAGACCCGCGTCCCAGCGTTTACAGACCCGCTTCCCAGCGTTTACAGAGTTACAGACACACGTCCCAGCATTTACAGACCCGCCTCCCAGTGTTTACAGAGTGACAGACCCGCTTCCCAGTGTTTACAGACTCGCGTCCCAGCGTTTACAGACCCGCGTCCCAGCGTTTACAGAGTCACAGACCCGCATCCCAGCGTTTACAGACCCGTTTCCCAGCGTTTACAGAGTCACAGACCCGCATCCCAGCGTTTACAGACCCGCGTCTCAGCGTTTACAGACCCGCGTCCCAGCGTTTACAGACCCGCGTCCCAGCATTTACAGAGTCACAGACCCGCGTCCCAGCGTTTACAGACCCGCGTCACTGCGTTTACAGACCCGCGTCCCAGTGTTTACAGACCCGCATCCCAGCGTTTATAGACCCGCCTCCCAGCGTTTACAGAGTGACAGACCCGCTTCCCAGTGTTTACAGACCCGCGTCCCAGCGTTTACAGACCCGCGTCCCAGCGTTTACTGAGTCACAGACCCGCATCCCAGCGTTTACAGACCCGCGTCCCAGCGTTTACAGAGTCACAGTCCCGCATCCCAGCGTTTACAGACCCGCGTCCCAGCGTTTACAGACCCGCGTCCCAGCGTTTACAGACCCGCGTCCCAGCGTTTACAGAGTCACAGACCCGCGTCCCAGCGTTTACAGACCCGCGTCCCAGCGTTTACAGACCCGCGTCCCAGCGTTTACAGAGTTACAGACCCGCGTCCCAGCGTTTACAGACCCGCGTCCCAGCGTTTACAGACCCGCGTCCCAGTGTTTACAGACACGCGCCCCAGCGTTTACAGACCCGCGTACCAGCGTTTACAGAGTTACAAACACGCGTCCCAGCATTTACAGACCCGCGTCCCAGCGTTTACAGACCCGCGTCCCAGCGTTTACAGACCCACAGACCCGCGTCCCAGCGTTTACAGACCCGCGTCCCAGCGTTTACAGACCCGCGTCCCAGCGTTTACAGAGTCACAGACCCGCGTCCCAGCGTTTACAGACCCGCGTCCCAGCGTTTACAGACCCGCGTCCCAGCGTTTACAGACACGCGCCCCAGCGTTTACAGATCCGCGTACCAGCGTTTACAGAGTTACAAACACGCGTCCCAGCATTTACAGACCCGCGTCCCAGCGTTTACAGACCCGCGTCCCAGCGTTTACAGAGTTACAGACCCGCGCCCCAGCGTTTACATACCCGCGTCCCAGCGTTTACAGACCCGCGTCCCAGCATTTACAGAGGTACAGACCCGTGTCCCAGCGTTTACAGAGTTACAGAGCCGCTTCCCAGCATTTACAGACCCGCGTCCCAGCGTTTACAGACCCGCGTCCCAGCGTTTACAGAGTTACAGACCCGCGTCCCAGCGTTTACAGACCCGCGTCCCAGCGTTTACAGACCCGCGTACCAGCGTTTACAGACCCGCGTCCCAGCGTTTACAGACCCGCGTCGCAGCGTTTACAGACCCATGTCCCAGCGTTTAAAGACACCAGCCCCAGCGTTTACAGACCCGCATCCCAGCGTTTACAGAGTTACAGACCCGCGTCCCAGCGTTTACAGAGTTACAGACCCGCGTGCCTGTCTTTACAGACCCACGTCCCAGCGTTTACAGAGTTTCAGACCCACATCCCAGCATTTATAGACCCACGCCCCAGCGTTTATAGACCCGCGTCCCCGCGTCCCAGCGTTTACAGTTACAGTCCCGCGTCCCAGCGTTTACAGAGTTACAGACCCGCGTCGCAGCGTTTACAGACCCGCGTCCCAGCGTTTACAGACCCGCGTCCCAGGGTTTACAGACCCGCGTCCCAGCATTTACAGAGTTACAGACCCATGTTCCAGTGTTTACAGAGTTACAGACATACGTCCCAGCGTTTACAGACCCGCGTCCCAGTGTTTACAGACCCGCATCCCAGCGTTTACAGAGTTACAGACCCGCACCCCAGCGTTTACAGAGTTACAGACACGCGTCGCAGCATTTACAGACCCGCGTCCCAGCGTTTACAGAGTTACAGACACACGTCCCAGCGTTTGCAGACCCGCGTCCCGGCATTTACAGACCCGCCTCCCAGCGTTTACAGAGTGACAGACCCGCGTCCCAGTGCTTACAGACCCGCGTCCCAGTGTTTACAGACCCGCGTCCCAGCATTTACAGTGTCACAGACCCGCGTCCCAGCGTTTACAGACCCGTGTCACTGCATTTACGGACCCGCGTCCCAGCGTTTACAGCGTTACAGACCCACGTCCCAGCGTTTACAGAGTTACAGACCCGCGTCGCAGCGTTTACAGACCCGCGTCCCAGCGTTTACAGACCCGCGTCCCAGGGTTTACAGACCCGCGTCCCAGCATTTACAGAGTTACAGACCCATGTTCCAGTGTTTACAGAGTTACAGACATACGTCCCAGCGTTTACAGACCCGCGTCCCAGTGTTTACAGACCCGCATCCCAGCGTTTACAGAGTTACAGACCCGCACCCCAGCGTTTACAGAGTTACAGACACGCGTCGCAGCGTTTACAGACCCGCGTCCCAGCGTTTACAGAGTTACAGACACACGTCCCAGCGTTTACAGTCCCGCGTCCCGGCATTTACAGACCCGCATCCCAGCGTTTACAGAGTGACAGACCCGCGTCCCAGTGCTTACAGACCCGCGTCCCAGTGTTTGCAGACCCGCGTCCCAGCATTTACAGAGTCACAGACCCGCGTCCCAGCGTTTACAGACCCGTGTCACTGCATTTACGGACCCGCGTCCCAGCGTTTACAGCGTTACAGACCCACGTCCCAGCGTTTACAGAGTTACAGACCCGCGCCCCAGCGTTTAGAGTTACAGACCCGCGTCCCAGCGTTTACAGAGTTACAGATCCATGTCCCAGCGTTTACAGAGTTACAGACCCGCGTCCCAGCATTTACAGACCCGCGTCCCAGCGTTTACAGAGTCACAGACCCGCGTCCCAGCGTTTACAGACCCGCGTCCCAGCGTTTACAGACCCGCGTCCCAGCGTTTACAGACACGCGCCCCAGCGTTTACAGACCCGCGTACCAGCGTTTACAGAGTTACAGACCCGTGTCCCAGCGTTTACAGACCCGCGTCCCAGCGTTTACAGACCCGCGTCCCAGCGTTTACAGAGTTACAGACACACGTCCCAGCGTTTACAGACCCGCGTCCCGGCATTTACAGACCCGCCTCCCAGCGTTTACAGAGTGACAGACCCGCGTCCCAGTGCTTACAGACCCACGTCCCAGTGTTTACAGACCCGCGTCCCAGCATTTACAGAGTCACAGACCCGCGTCCCAGCGTTTACAGACCCGTGTCACTGCATTTACGGACCCGCGTCCCAGCGTTTACAGCGTTACAGACCCACGTCCCAGCGTTTACAGAGTTACAGACCCGCGCCCCAGCGTTTAGAGTTACAGACCCGCGTCCCAGCGTTTACAGAGTTACAGATCCATGTCCCAGCGTTTACAGAGTTACAGACCCGCGTCCCAGCATTTACAGACCCGCGTCCCAGCGTTTACAGAGTCACATACCCGCGTCCCAGCGTTTACAGACCCGCGTCCCAGCGTTTACAGACCCGCGTCCCAGCGTTTACAGACACGCGCCCCAGCGTTTACAGACCCGCGTACCAGCGTTTACAGAGTTACAGACCCGTGTCCCAGCGTTTACAGACCCGCGTCCCAGCGTTTACAGACCTGCGTCCCAGCGTTTACAGAGTTACAGACCCGCGTCCCAGCATTTACAGAGTTACAGACCCGCGTCCCAGCGTTTACAGACCCGCGTCCCAGCGTTTACAGACCCGCGTCCCAGCGTTTACAGAGTTACAGACCCGCGCCCCAGCGTTTACATACCCGCGTCCCAGCGTTTACAGACCCGCGTCCCAGCATTTACAGAGTTACAGACCCGTGTCCCAGCGTTTACAGAGTTACAGAGCCGCTTCCCAGCATTCACAAACCCGCGTCACAGCGTTTACTGATTTACAGACCCGCGTCCCAGCGTTTACAGACCCGCTTCCCAGCGTTTACAGACCCGCGTCCCAGCATTTACAAACCCGCGTCCCAGCGTTTACAGACCCGCGTCCCAGCGTTTACAGAGTTACAGACCCACGTCCCAGCGTTTACAGAGTTACAGACACACGTCCCAGCGTTTACAGACCCGCGTCCCAGCGTTTACAGACCCGCGTCCCAGCGTTTACAGAGTTACAGACACACGTCCCAGCATTTACAGACCCGCGTCCCAGCATTTACAGAGTCACAGACCCGCATCCCAGCGTTTACAGACCCGCGTCCCAGCGTTTACAGACCCGCGTCCCAGCGTTTACAGACCCGCGTCCCAGCGTTTACAGAGTCACAGACCCGCGTCCCAGCGTTTACAGACCCGCGTCACTGCGTTTACAGACCCGCGTCCCAGTGTTTACAGACACGCATCCCAGCGTTTACAGACCCGCCTCCCAGCGTTTACAGAGTGACAGACCCGCTTCTCAGTGTTTACAGACCCGCGTCCCAGCGTTTACAGACCCGCGTCCCAGCGTTTACTGAGTCACAGACCCGCATCCCAGTGTTTACAGACCCGCGTCCCAGCGTTTACAGAGTCACAGTCCCGCATCCCAGCGTTTACAGACCCGCGTCCCAGCGTTTACAGACCCGCGTCCCAGCGTTTACAGACCCGCGTCCCAGCGTTTACAGAGTCACAGACCCGCGTCCCAGCGTTTACAGACCCGCGTCCCAGCGTTTACAGACCCGCGTCCCAGCGTTTACAGACCCGCGTACCAGTGTTTACAGAGTTACAAACACGCGTCCCAGCATTTACAGACCCGCGTCCCAGCGTTTACAGACCCGCGTCCCAGCGTTTACAGACCCACAGACCCGCGTCCCAGCGTTTACAGACCCGCGTCCCAGCGTTTACAGACCCGCGTCCCAGCGTTTACAGACCCGCGTCCCAGCGTTTACAGAGTCACAGACCCGCGTCCCAGCGTTTACAGACCCGCGTCCCAGCGTTTACAGACCCGCGTCCCAGCGTTTACAGACACGCGCCCCAGCGTTTACAGACCAGCGTACCAGCGTTTACAGAGTTACAAACACGCGTCCCAGCATTTACAGACCCGTGTCCCAGCGTTTACAGACCCGCGTCCCAGCGTTTACAGAGTTACAGACCCGCGCCCCAGCGTTTACATACCCGCGTCCCAGCGTTTACAGTCCCGAGTCCCAGCATTTACAGAGTTACAGACCCGTGTCCCAGCGTTTACAGAGTTACAGAGCCGCTTCCCAGCATTCACAAACCCGCGTCACAGCATTTACTGATTTACAGACCCGCGTCCCAGCGTTTACAGACCCGCGTCCCAGCATTTACAAACCCGCGTCCCAGCGTTTACAGACCCGCGTCCCAGCGTTTACAGACCCGCGTCCCAGCGTTTACAGACCCGCGTCCCAGCGTTTACAGACCCGCGTCCCAGCGTTTACAGAGTTACAGACCCGCGTCCCAGCGTTTACAGACCCGCGTCCCAGCATTTACAAACCCGCGTCCCAGCATTTACAGACCCGCGTCCCAGCGTTTACAGACCCGCGTCCCAGCGTTTACAGACCCATGTCCCAGCGTTTAAAGACACCAGCCCCACCGTTTACAGACCCGCATCCCAGCGTTTACAGAGTTACAGACCCGCGTCCCAGCGTTTACAGAGTTACAGACCCGCGTGCCTGTCTTTACAGACCCACGTCCCAGCGTTTACAGAGTTTCAGACCCACATCCCAGCATTTATAGACCCACGCCCCAGCGTTTATAGACCCGCGTCCCCACGTCCCAGCGTTTACAGTTACAGTCCCGCGTCCCAGCGTTTACAGAGTTACAGACCCTCGTCGCAGCGTTTACAGACCCGCGTCCCAGCGTTTACAGACCCGCGTCCCAGGGTTTACAGACCCGCGTCCCAGCATTTACAGAGTTACAGACCCATGTTCCAGTGTTTACAGAGTTACAGACATACGTCCCAGCGTTTACAGACCCGCATCCCAGCGTTTACAGAGTTACAGACCCGCACCCCAGCGTTTACAGAGTTACAGACACGCGTCGCAGCGTTTACAGACCCGCGTCCCAGCGTTTACAGAGTTACAGACACACGTCCCAGCGTTTGCAGACCCACGTCCCGGCATTTACAGACCCGCATCCCAGCGTTTACAGAGTGACAGACCCGCGTCCCAGTGCTTACAGACCCGCGTCCCAGTGTTTACAGACCCGCGTCCCAGCTTTTACAGGGTCACAGACCCGCGTCCCAGCGTTTACAGACCCGTGTCACTGCATTTACGGACCCGCGTCCCAGCGTTTACAGCGTTACAGACCCACGTCCCAGCGTTTACAGAGTTACAGACCCGCGTCGCAACGTTTACAGACCCGCGTCCCAGCGTTTACAGACCCGCGTCCCAGGGTTTACAGACCCGCGTCCCAGCATTTACAGAGTTACAGACCCATGTTCCAGTGTTTACAGAGTTACAGACATACGTCCCAGCGTTTACAGACCCGCGTCCCAGTGTTTACAGACCCGCATCCCAGCGTTTACAGAGTTACAGACCCGCACCCCAGCGTTTACAGAGTTACAGACACGCGTCGCAGCGTTTACAGACCCGCGTCCCAGCGTTTACAGAGTTACAGACACACGTCCCAGCATTTACAGACCCGCGTCCCGGCATTTACAGACCCGCCTCCCAGCGTTTACAGAGTGACAGACCCGCGTCCCAGTGCTTACAGACCCGCGTCCCAGTGTTTACAGACCCGCGTCCCAGCATTTACAGAGTCACAGACCCGCGTCCCAGCGTTTACAGACCCGTGTCACTGCATTTACGGACCCGCGTCCCAGCGTTTACAGCGTTACAGACCCACGTCCCAGCGTTTACAGAGTTACAGACCCGCGCCCCAGCGTTTAGAGTTACAGACCCGCGTCCCAGCGTTTACAGAGTTACAGATCCATGTCCCAGCGTTTACAGAGTTACAGACCCGCGTCCCAGCATTTACAGACCCGCGTCCCAGCGTTTACAGAGTCACAGACCCGCGTCCCAGCGTTTACAGACACGCGTCCCAGCGTTTACAGACCCGCGTCCCAGCGTTTACAGACCCGCGTCCCAGCGTTTACAGACACGAGCCCCAGCGTTTACAGACCCGCGTACCAGCGTTTACAGAGTTACAGACCCGTGTCCCAGCGTTTACAGACCCGCGTCCCAGCGTTTACAGACCTGCGTCCCAGCGTTTACAGAGTTACAGACCCGCGTCCCAGCATTTACAGAGTTACAAACACGCGTCCCAGCGTTTACAGACCCGCGTCCCAGCGTTTACAGACCCGCGTCCCAGCGTTTACAGAGTTACAGACCCGCGCCCCAGCGTTTACATACCCGCGTCCCAGCGTTTACAGACCCGCGTCCCAGCATTTACAGAGTTACAGACCCGTGTCCCAGCGTTTACAGAGTTACAGAGCCGCTTCCCAGCATTCACAAACCCGCGTCACAGCGTTTACTGATTTACAGACCCGCGTCCCAGCGTTTACAGACCCGCGTCCCAGCGTTTACAGACCCGCGTCCCAGCGTTTACAGACCCGCGTCCCAGCATTTAGAAACCCGCGTCCCAGCGTTTACAGACCCGCGTCCCAGCGTTTACAGAGTTACAGACCCACGTCCCAGCGTTTACAGAGTTACAGACACACGTCCCAGCGTTTACAGACCCGCGTCCCAGCGTTTACAGACCCGCGTCCCAGCGTTTACAGAGTTACAGACACACGTCCCAGCATTTACAGACCCGCCTCCCAGTGTTTACAGAGTGACAGACCCGCTTCCCAGTGTTTACAGACCCGCTCCCAGCGTTTACAGACCCGCGTCCCAGCGTTTACAGAGTCACAGACCCGCATCCCAGCGTTTACAGACCCGCGTCCCAGCGTTTACAGAGTCACAGACCCGCATCCCAGCGTTTACAGACCCGCGTCCCAGCGTTTACAGAGTCACAGACCCGCGTCCCAGCGTTTACAGACCCGCGTCACTGCGTTTACAGACCCGCGTCCCAGTGTTTACAGACCCGCATCCCAGCGTTTACAGACCCGCCTCCCAGCGTTTACAGAGTGACAGACCCGCTTCCCAGTGTTTACAGACCCGCGTCCCAGCGTTTACAGACCCGCTTCCCAGCGTTTACAGAGTCACAGACCCGCATCCCAGCGTTTACAGACCCGCATCCCAGCGTTTACAGAGTCACAGTCCCGCATCCCAGCGTTTACAGACCCGCGTCCCAGCGTTTACAGACCCGCGTCCCAGCGTTTACAGACCCGCGTCCCAGCGTTTACAGAGTCACAGACCCGCGTCCCAGCGTTTACAGACCCGCGTCCCAGCGTTTACAGACCCGCGTCCCAGCGTTTACAGACCCGCTTCCCAGCGTTTACAGAGTCACAGACCCGCGTCCCAGCGTTTACAGACCCGCGTCCCAGCGTTTACAGACCCGCGTCCCGGCGTTTACAGACCCGCGTCCCAGCGTTTACAGACACGCGCCCCAGCGTTTACAGACCCGCGTACCAGCATTTACAGAGTTACAAACACGCGTCCCAGCATTTACAGACCCGCGTCCCAGCGTTTACAGACCCGCGTCCCAGCGTTTACAGAGTTACAGACCCGTGTCCCAGCGTTTACATACCCGCGTCCCAGCGTTTACAGACCCGCGTCCCAGCATTTACAGAGTTACAGACCCGTGTCCCAGCGTTTACAGAGTTACAGAGCCGCTTCCCAGCATTCACAAACCCGCGTCACAGCATTTACTGATTTACAGACCCGCGTCCCAGCGTTTACAGACCCGCGTCCCAGCATTTACAAACCCGCGTCCCAGCGTTTACAGACCCGCGTCCCAGCGTTTACAGACCCGCGTCCCAGCGTTTACAGACCCGCGTCGCAGCGTTTACAGACCCATGTCCCAGCGTTTAAAGACACCAGCCCCAGCGTTTACAGACCCGCGTCCCAGCGTTTACAGAGTTACAGCCCCGCGTCCCAGCGTTTACAGAGTTACAGACCCGCGTGCCTGTCTTTACAGACCCACGTCCCAGCGTTTACAGAGTTTCAGACCCACATCCCAGCATTTATAGACCCACGCCCCAGCGTTTATAGACCCGCGTCCCCGCGTCCCAGCGTTTACAGTTACAGTCCCGCGTCCCAGCGTTTACAGAGTTACAGACCCGTGTCGCAGCGTTTACAGACCCGCGTCCCAGCGTTTACAGACCCGCATCCCAGGGTTTACAGACCCGCGTACCAGCGTTTACAGAGTTACAGACCCGTGTCCCAGCGTTTACAGACCCGCGTCCCAGCGTTTACAGACCTGCGTCCCAGCGTTTACAGAGTTACAGACCCGCGTCCCAGCATTTACAGAGTTACAAACACGCGTCCCAGTGTTTACAGACCCGCGTCCCAGCGTTTACAGACCCGCGTCCCAGCGTTTACAGAGTTACAGACCCGCGCCCCAGCGTTTACATACCCGCGTCCCAGCATTTACAGACCCGCGTCCCAGCATTTACAGAGTTACAGACCCGTGTCCCAGCGTTTACAGAGTTACAGAGCCGCTTCCCAGCATTCACAAACCCGCGTCACAGCATTTACTGATTTACAGACCCGCGTCCCAGCGTTTACAGACCCGCGTCCCAGCATTTACAAACCCGCGTCCCAGCGTTTACAGACCCGCGTCCCAGCGTTTACAGACCCGCGTCCCAGCGTTTACAGACCCGCGTCGCAGCGTTTACAGACCCATGTCCCAGCGTTTAAAGACACCAGCCCCAGCGTTTACAGACCCGCGTCCCAGCGTTTACAGAGTTACAGACCCGCGTCCCAGCGTTTACAGAGTTACAGACCCGCGTGCCTGTCTTTACAGACCCACGTCCCAGCGTTTACAGAGTTTCAGACCCACATCCCAGCATTTATAGACCCACGCCCCAGCGTTTATAGACCCGCGTCCCCGCGTCCCAGCGTTTACAGTTACAGTCCCGCGTCCCAGCGTTTACAGAGTTACAGACCCGCGTCGCAGTGTTTACAGACCCGCGTCCCAGCGTTTACAGACCCGCGTCCCAGGGTTTATAGACCCGCGTCCCAGCATTTACAGAGTTACAGACCCATGTTCCAGTGTTTACAGAGTTACAGACATACGTCCCAGTGTTTACAGACCCGCGTCCCAGTGTTTACAGACCCGCATCCCAGCGTTTACAGAGTTACAGACCCGCACCCCAGCGTTTACAGAGTTACAGACCCGTGTCCCAGCGTTTACAAAGTTACATACCCGCGTCCCAGGGTTTACAGATCCGCGTCCCAGCATTTACAGAGTTACAGACCCGTGTCCCAGCGTTTACAGAGTTACAGAGCCGCTTCCCAGCGTTTACAGACCCGCGTCCCAGCGTTTACAGACCCGCGTCCCAGCGTTTACAGACCCGCGTCCCAGCGTTTACAGACACGAGCCCCAGCGTTTACAGACCCGCGTACCAGCGTTTACAGAGTTACAGACCCGTGTCCCAGCGTTTACAGACCCGCGTACCAGCGTTTACAGAGTTACAGACCCGTGTCCCAGCGTTTACAGAGTTACAGACCCGCGTTCCAGCGTTTACAGACCCGCGTTCCAGCGTTTACAGACCCGCGTCCCAGCGTTTACAAACACGCGTCCCAGCGTTTACAGACCCGTGTCCCAGCGTTTACAGACCCACGCCCCAGCGTTTACAGAGTTACAGACCCGCGTCCCCGTGTTTACAAACACGCGTCCCAGCGTTTACAGACCCGCGTCCCAGCGTTTACAAACACGCATCCCAGCGTTTACAGACCCACGTCCCAGCGTTTACAGAGTTTCAGAACCACAACCCAGTATTTATATACCCTCGTCCCAGCGTTTACAGACCCGCGTCCCAGCGTTTACAGACCCGCGTCCCAGGGTTTACGGACCCGCGTCCCAGCGTTTACTGATTTACAGAGCCGCTTCCCAGCATTTACAGACCCGCGTCACAGCGTTTACTGATTTACAGACCCGCGTCCCAGCGTTTACAGACCCGCGTCCCAGCGTTTACAGACCCGCTTCCCAGGGTTTACAGAGTTACAGACCTGTGTCCCAGCGTTTACAGAGTCACAGACCCGCGTCCCAGCGTTTACAGAGTTACAGACCCGTGTCCCAGCGTTTACAGAGTTACAGACCCTTGTCCCAGCGTTTACAAACACGCGTCCCAGCGTTTACAGTGTTACAGACCCGCGCCCCAGCGTTTACAGACCCGCGTCCCAGCATTTACAGAGTTACAGACCCGCGCCCCAGCGTTTACAGAGTTACAGACCCACGCCCCAGCATTTACAGAGTTACAGACCCGCATCCCAGCGTTTACAGAGTTACAGACCCGCGTCCCAGCGTTTACAGAGTTACAGACACGTGTCCCAGCATTTACAGAGTTACAGACCCGCGTGCCTGTCTTTACAGACCCGCGTCCCAGCGTTTACAGAGTTTCAGACCCACATCCCAGCATTTATAAACCCACGCCCCAGCGTTTACAGACCCGCGTCCCAGCGTTTACAGAGCTACAGACCCGCGTCCCAGCGTTTACATACCCGCGTCCCAGCGTTTACATACCCGCGTCCCAGCGGTTACAGACCCGCGTCCCAGGGTTTACAGACCCGCGTCCCAGTGTTTACAGTTACAGACCCGCGTCCCAGCGTTTACATACCTGCGTCCCAACGGTTACATACCCGCGTCCCAGCATTTACAGAGTTACAGACCCATGTCCCAGTGTTTACAGAGTTACAGAGCCGCTTCCCAGCGTTTACAGAACCGTGTCACAGCGTTTACTGATTTACAGACCCACGTCCCAGCGTTTAGAGTGACACAGCCTTATCCCGCCAACATTGTAACACAACGTTATTTTACATTTAGGGTTTTTGCAGTTTGTCTGTTTGTAATTGGAAAGGTTAGTGAAGAAACACTGCTCTGTGTTGAAAGCTGTGTCTGTCCTGGGATCTGTATCTTCCTGTGTCACGCTGCTGAACCTTTTCTCCTGCTTTTCTTTCACTGCAGAAGATCACCAGCCGTGTGTTAGGGAAGAAGGTTTCCTGGCAGTGACCTGGCCAGAGTGTCTGTCCGAGCTCAGTCCTGGAACGCTCACCCTTACTGTCAAATCCACTATCGTGTAAATAAAGATTTATTTAAATAAAAATTGTCTTGTCACTATGTCACAGCCACAATGATTGGAGTACGAGAGATATCAGTGACAACAGGGGAGGCTTTTACATCAATATTGTGAGAAAGTGCATTGCAGCAGGTCACCATGACAGTGGTGACAGACTAACTGAAATGACAGACTTGCTACTGACCCTTTACTCGGTGCTCACAGTAAATAATGTTAAAGATGGTGATGGAGGAAATAATGAGACTAAAGATGAATAAATCTCCATCACCCCAGGCTTTTAAAATATCAGCAACACTCTTAGAAATGCCACCTCGTCCGGATGAGATTCATCTTCAGTTGCAATGTAGGCGTGGGAATTAATTCAAATTTATCCTTTCATGGGGTGTGGGTGTCACTGGCAAGGCCAGCGTTTATTGCCCATCCCTAATTGCCCTTGAACTGAATAGCTTGCTGGGCCATTGCAGAGGGCAGTTCAGAGTCAGCCACATTGCTGTGGGTCTGGAGTCACATGTAGGCCAGACTGAGTTAGGACAGCAGATTTCTTTCCCTGAAGGACATTAGTGAACCCGATGGGGTTTTTTTTACAAAACTGATAATTGTCACGGTCCTGTTCTGCTGCTTGTTGCAGCCTCTCACTTTCAAGTTCAATGTGCAATAATCTGGGTAAAAGAATACAAAAGAGGTGTTTACCTGTCACCTTCCTCGCCTGCTTCAACACAACTACACTCGCCAAAGGATCCTCTCTCTGCCGTCCCTCGAGGTTCTCACCCTCCTGTCATCACCACGGAAAATTCACTGGTTCTGCTGTTGGCCAAGGTCCAGAACTCTTTCAGCATGAGATTCTCACCTGGGCCCAGGGGTGACATCCACCTGAGCTCGTAAATAATCCTGACACTCTGCTTGGGGAAGGTACAGGCTAAGAAGTCAAAGTGAAGAGGGATCCGTTGAAGGCAGACCATGTTTGACTGACTGGATTGAGTTGAAGTGAGAATTGTTTAGCAAACGTGCGTATGGACTTTCAAAGGGAGTTTTACAAAGAACCATATGATAGGCTTGTTAGCAACATGAAAGCCCATGGAATCATAGGGACACTGACAGAGTAGAAACAAAATTAGCGAAGGGGCAGGAAGCAGAGCAGTGGGAAATGGCTGTTTCTTTACTGGTTGGAGGGAGACAGTGGTAATCGCCGGGGACAGTAACAGAACAAAAGCAACATACGGCCGGGGGCTGAATCTGAAAGAAACGTGAACGAGGAGCAGGAGTAGGCCATTCAGCCCCTCGAGCCTGCTCTGTCATTCAATAAGGTCATGGCTGATCTGATTGGAACCTCAACCCCACACTCCTGATAACCTTTCACCTTTTTAAAACAGAATCTATCTAGCTCTGCCTTAATATTCAAAGACTCTGATTCCACTGCCTTTTGAGGAAGAGAGTTCCAGAGACTCACGGCGCTCAGAGAAATAATTTCTCCTCGTCCCTGTCTTAAATGAGCGATCCCTTATTTCTAAACAGTGAGCCCCTAGTTCTAGATTCTCCCACAAGAGGAAACAGGCTCTCCACATCCACCCTGTCAAGACCCCTGAGGATCTTAAAGGTTTCAATCAAGTCACCTCTTACTCTTCTAAACTCTCTGTTTCCAGTTAGCCAGCCGATCTTCTATCCATTGCCAATATGTAACTCCCTACACCATGAGCTTTCATTTTCCATAATAACCTTTCACGTGGCACCTTATCAAATGCCTTCTGGAAATCTAGGTACAGCACATCCACCAGTTCCCCATGATCCACAGCATATTTAACTCCTGAAATGCTGGAAACACTCAGCGGGTCTGGCACCATCTGTGGAGAGAACAAGTTAATATTTCAGGTCAATGACCTTTTATCAGAAAGGTATTAGGAATATATATATATATATTAGTGATCTGGACTTGGCTGTAAAGGGCAAAATTTCAAATTTGCAGATGACATAAAAATTAGCAATGTAGGAAACAGTAACAAACTTCAAGAGGGCATAGAAAGGCTGGTTACATGGGCAGGCATGTGGCAGATGAAGTTTAATGCAGGGAACTATCAAGTATTACATTTTAATAGGAATAACATGGAGAGAGAATATAAAATCAAGGATACAATTCTAAAGGGACGCAGGAACAGAATATATGTGCAAAAATCATTGAAGGTGACCTGTTAAGTTGAGAGGCTATTGAAAAAGTATACAAGATTCTGAGTTTACAAACATAAGTCAGGGAGGACAGAACTTGAGTATTAAAAACAAAAAAACTGGATGCTGGAAATCCAAAACAAAAACAGAATTACCTGGAAAAACTCAGCAGGTCTGGCAGCATCGGCGGAGAAGAAAAGAGTTGACGTTTCGAGTCCTCATGACCCTTCGACAGAACTTGAGTTCGAGTCCAAGAAAGGGGGGAAATATAATTTGGTTTAAGGTGTGAACTTGAGTATTGCTGGAAATAAAAGATGTGTCGAAGCTTTTAGTCTTGCACTCATCAGGACACTTCACAAGAATACCAATATAAGGGGAAAACAGCAATTTATACTGCATATGGAGAGTGCTGATTGGTTGGCAAGTGGGCTCTGGTTGGTAGACACATTACTGTAGAGAATGCACCAGTGATGGTGACTGACAGTTAACTGCCAAGCATTATTTGAAATTTAAACCAGGCAGCTTGACCCTGACTCTGCTTGCAGCTGCAACCAGTTAATTCGATAACTAGCGTAATCAGGTTTTCAGAGGCCATCCTCTCGTGCTGACTTTGTCTGCAGTCAATAACCTCAGTTAGAGTTTGGTGACTGAGGGGGTTTGGTGAGGAGGGAAAGGTGCCCCTTTCCTTTTCTACCTTTCCTCAGAACAAACAAAGAACAATGAAAAGTACAGCACAGGAACAGGCCCTTCGGCCCTCCAAGCCTGCGCCAATCCTATTGCCCGTCAACTAAATCATTTTGCACTTCCGAAGTCCGTATCCCTCTATTCCCATCCTATTCATGTATTTGTCAAGCTGCCTCTTAAACACCACTATTGTACCTGCTTCCACCACCTCTTCTGGCAGCGAATTCCAGACACTCACTACCCTCTACGTAAAAAACTTGCCCCGCACATCTCCTCTATAGTTTTCTCCTCTCACCTTAAATCTATGTCCCCTAGTAATTGACTCTTCTACCCTGGGAAAAAGCTTCTGACTATCTACTCTGTCCATGCCACTCATAATATTGTAAACTTCTATCAAGTCGCCCCTCAATCTCCGTCACTCTAGTGAGAACAATCCAAGTTTCTCCAACCTCTCCTCATAGCTAATAACCTCCAGACCAGGCAGCATCCTGGTAAACCTCCTCTGCACCCTCTCCAACGCCTCCATATCCTTCTGGTAATGTGGCGACCAGAATTGCACGCAATATTCCAAGTGTGGCCTAACCAAGGTTCTATACAGCTGCAGCATGACTTCCCAGCTTTTATACTCAATACCCCTGCCGATGGAGGCAAGCATGCCATATGCCTTCCTGACTACCTTATCCACCTGCATTGCCGCTTTCAGTGACCTGTGGACCTGTACACCCAGATCCCTCTGCCCGTCGATGCACTTAAGGGTTCTGCCATTTCCTGTATAATTCCTGCCTGTATTAGACTTTCCAAAATGCATTACCTCACATTTGTCCGGATTAAACTCCATTTGCCATTTCGCTGGCCAAGTCTCCAACTGATCTATATCCCGTTGTATCCTTTGACAATCTTCTTCACTATCTGCAACTCCTCCAACCTTAGTGTCATCTGCAAACTTACTAATTAGCCCAGTTACATTTTCCTCCAAATCATTTATGTATACCACAAACAGCAAAGGTCCCAGCACTGATCCCTGCGGAACTCCACTAGACACAGCTCTCCATTCAGAAAAGCACCCTTCCACTGCTACCCTCTGTCTTCTATGACCAAGCCAATTCTGTATCCATCTTGCCAGCTCCCCTCTGATCCTGTGCGACTTCACCTTCTGTACCAGTCTGCCATGAGGGACCTTGTCAAAGGCCTTACTGAAATCCATGTAGATAACATCCACTGCCCTTCCATCATCGATCATCTTTGTAATTTCCTCGAAATACTCGATCAAGTTAGTGAGACACGACTTCCCCTTCACAAAACCATGCTGCCTCTCACTAATACACCCAGTTGCTTCCAAATGGTAGTAAATCCTGTCACAAAGAATCTTCTCCAATAATTTCCCACCACTGACGTCAAGCTCACCGGCCTGTAATTTCCTGGATTATCCCTGCTACCCTTCTTAAACAATGGAACAACATTGGCCATTCTCCAGTCCTCTGGGACCTCACCCGTAGCCAGTGAGGATACAAAGATTTCTGTCAAGGCCCCAGCAATCTCCTCCCTTGCCTCCCTCAGTACTCTGGGGTAGATCCCATCTGGCCCTGGGGACTTATCCACCTTAATATTCTTCAAGACGCCTAACACCTCTTTTTTGATCTCAACATGATCCAGGCTATCTACACACGCTTCCCTAGACAAATCGACCGCCAAGTCCTTCTCTTTGGTGAATACTGCTGAGAAGTATTCATGTAGTATCTCTCCCATTTCTTCTGGCTCCACACACAGATTCCCACCTCTGTCCCTGAGTGGGCCGACCCTTTCCCTGGCTACCCTCTTGCTTTTTACATATGTATAAAAGGCCCTGGGATTTTCCTTAATCCTGGTTGCCAGTGACTTTTCATGACCCCTTTTAGCCCTCCTGACTCCTTGTTTAAGTCCCTTCCTACTTCCTTTATATTCTCCACGGGCTTCATCTGTTCCCAGCCTTCTAGCCCTTACGGATGCTTCCCTTTTCTTTTTGACTAATCTCACAATATCCTTCGTTATCCAAGGTTCCTGAAACTTGCCATACTTATCCTTCATCCTAGCAGGAACATGCCGGTCCTGAATTCTTATCAACTGACGTTTGAAAGCCCCCCACATGTCAGTTGTTGATTTGCCCTCAAACATCCGTCTCCAGTCTAGATTCCTCAGTTCCTGCCTAATATTGTTATAATTAACCTTCCCCCAATTAAGCACCTTAACCCCAGGTCTCCTGTTATCCTTATCCACCAGTACCTCGAAACTTACTGAATTATGGTCACTTTTCCCGAAATGCTCCCCTAATGAAACTTCGACCACCTGGCCGGGTTCATTCCCTAATACCAGGTCCAGTATTGCCCCTTCCCTAGTTGGACTATCTACATATTGTCTCAGGAAGCCCTCCTGGATGCACCTTACAAATTCTGCACCATCCAAACCCCTAGCACTAAGTAATTCCCAGTCAATATAGGGAAAGTTAAAATCACCCACCACAACAACCCTATTGCTCTTACATCTTTCCAAAATCTGCCTACATAACTGTTCCTCAATCTCCCGCCGGCAATTGGGAGGGCTATAGTAAACCCCCAACATTGTGACTGCACCCATCCTATTCCGGAGCTCTACCCATATTGCCTCGCTGCATGAGCCCACCGAGGTGTCCTCCTGTCATACAGCTGTGATATTCCCCTTAACCAGCAGCGCAACTCCCCCACCTCTTCTACATCCCTCTCTATCCTGCCTGAAACATCTAAATCCTGGAACGTTTATCTGCTAATCCTGTCTATCCTTCAACCAAATCTCGGTAATAGCAATGACATCATAGTCCCAAGTACTAATCCAAGCTCTAAGCTCATCTGCCTTGCCTGTTATACTTCTCGCATTGAAACAAATGCATTTCAGACCCCCAGTCCCACTGTGTTCAGTAATTTCTCCCTGCCTGCCCTTTCTCTTAGTCCTACTAGCCATATTCACTGGTTCCCAGTCCTTTATTTCACCTGCTGACCTATTGCTCTGGTTCCCATCCCTCTGCCATTATAATTTAAACCTTCCTGAGTGACACTAGCAAACCTCGCAGCCAGGATATTGGTGCCCCTCCAGTTTAGATGCAACCCGTCCGTCTTGTGTAGGTTCCACCTGCCCCGGAAGAGATCCCACTGATCCAGATATCGGAAACCCTCCCTCCTACAGCATCTGTTCAGCCACGTGTTCAGCTGGACTATCTTCCTATTTCTAGCCTCACTGGCACGTGGCACAGGGAGTAATCCTGAGATTACAACCCTAGAGGTCCTGTTTTTTTAACTTTCTGCCCAACTCCCTGAACTCCTGCTGCAGGACCTCGTCACTCTTCCTGCCTATGTCATTAGTATCAATGTGTACTGCGACCTCTGGCTGTTCTCCCTCCCCCTTCAGAATGTCCCGTACCCGATCAGAGACATCCTGGACCCTGGCACCAGGGAGGCAACATACCATCCGGGTGTCTCTTTCACAACCACAGAAGCGCCTGTCTGAGCCCCTGACTATAGAGTCCCCTATGACAGTTCCTCTACTGTGCTTTAACCGCCCCCTGCTGAACAACAGAGACAGCCGTGGTGCCACTACTCTGACTCTGAAGAGTGGTGGCCTAGGTAAGTAAGACCTGGTGAATAAATTTGAAAGTGTAACATTTTTAAATAAGTTGCTATACTTGGATTTTTTTTTTAAATTGATTCACGGGATGTGGTCTTCGCTGGCTGGGACAGCATTTATTGCCCATCCCTAGTTGCCCTTGAGAAGGTGGTGGTGAGCTGCCTTCTTGAACCGCTGCAGCCCATGTGGTGTAGGTACACCCACCGTGCTGTTAGGGAGGGAGTTCCAGGATTTTGACCCAGCGACAGTGAAGGAACGATGATATATTTCCAAGTCAGGATGGTGAGTGACTTGGGAACACCACCACTTGGAAGTTCCCGCCTTGTATCTGCTGCTCTTGTCCTTCTAGATGGTAGTGGTGATGGATTTGGGAGGTGCTGTCTAAGGAGCCTTGGTGAGTTCCTGCAATGCATCTTGTAGATGGTACAGACTGCTGTTACTGTCAGTGGTGGAGGGAGTGAATGTGTGTGGATGTGGTGCCAATCAAGCATGGCTGCTTTGTCCTGGATGGTGTCCTCAACAGCTTCTTGAGTGTTGTGGGAGCTGCAGGCAAGTGGAGAGTGTTCCATCACATACATAGAAACTAGGAGCAGGAGGAGGCCATTCAGCCCTTCGAGCCTGCTCCACCATTCATTATGATCATGGCTGATCATCCAACTCAATAGCCTGCTCCCACTTTCTCCCCATACCCTTTGATCCCTTTCGCCCCAAGAGCTATATCTAACTCCTTCTTGAAAACATACAATGTTTTGGTCTCAACTATTTTCTGTGGTAATGAATTCCACAGGCTCACCACTCTCTGGGTGAAGAAATTTCTCCTCATCTCAGTCCGAAATGGTCTTCCCCTTATCCTCAGACTGTGACCCTGGTTCTGGACTCCCCCACCATCGGGAACATCCTTCCTGCATCTACCCTGTCTAGTCCTGTTAGAACTTTATAGGTTTCTATGAGATCCCCCCTCATTTTTCTGAACTCCAGCAAAAATATCTCTCATATGTCAGTTCCACCATCCCAGGAAACATTCGGGTAAAGCTTCGCTGTACTCCCTCTATAGCAAGAACATCCTTCCTCAGATAAGGTGACCAAAACTGCACACAATATTCCAGGTGTGGTCTCACCAACGCCCTGTACAATTGCAGCAAGACATCCCTGCTCCTGTACTTGAATCCTCTGGCTATGAAGGCCAACATACCATTTGCCTTCTTTACCGCCTACTGCACCTTCATGCTTACCTTCAGCAACTGGTGTACAAGGACACCCAGGTCTCGTTGCACATTCCCCCCTCTCAATTTATAGCCATTCAGATAATAATCTGCCTTCCTGTTTTTGCTACCTAAATGGATAACCTCACATTTATCCACATTATACTGCATCTGCCATGCATTTGCCCACTCACTCAGCTTGTCCAAATCACACTGAAGCATCTCTGCATCCTCCTCACAGCTCACCCTCCCACCCAGCTTTGTGTCATCTGCAAATTTGGAGATATTACATTTAGTTTCCTCATCTAAATTATTAAAATATATTGTGGATAGTGAATATCACACTCCTGACTTACGCCTTTCAGATGGTGGACAAGTTTTGGGGAGTCAGGAGGTGAGTTACTTGTCGCATGATTCCTAGCCTCTGACCTGCTCTTGTAGCCACAGTATTTATATGGCTAGTCCAGTTCAGTTTCTGGTCAATAGTGACCCCCAGGATGTTGATAGTGGGGGATTCAGTGATGGCAATGTCATTGAACATCAAGGGGTGATGGTTGGATTCTCTCTTGTTGGAGATGGTCATTGCCTGACACTTGTGTGGCGTGTGGCGTGAATGTTACTTGCCACTGGTCAGCCCAAGCCTGGACATTGTCTAGGTCTTGCTGCATTTGGACATGGACTTCTTCAGTATCTGAGGAGTTCTGAATGGAACATCCCCACTTCTGACCTTATGATGGAAGGAATGTCATTGATGAAGCAGCTGAAGATGGTTAGGCAGAGGACACTACCCTGAGGAACTCCTGCAGTGATGTCCTGGAGCTGAGATGACTGACCTCCAACAACCACAACCATCTTGCTTTGTGCTAGGTATGACTCCAACCAATGGAGAGTTTTCCCCCTGATTCCCATTGACTCCAGTTTTGCTAGGTCAAATGTTGCCTTGAAGTCAAGGGCAGTGACTCTCACCTCACCTCGGGAGTTCAGCTCTTTTGTCCATGTTTGAACCAAGGCTGTAATGAGGTCAGGAGCTGCATGGCCCTGGCGGAACCCAAACTGGGCATCAGTGAGCAGGTTATTGCTAAGCAAGTGCCACTTGAAGCACTGTTGATGATCCCTTCCATTATTTTACTGATGATGAAGAGTAGACTGATGGAGTGGTAATTGGCCGGGTTGGATTTGCCCTGGTTTTCATGTATAGGACATACCTGGGCAATTTTCCGCATAGCCAGGTAGATGCCAGTGCTGTAGGTGTACTGGAACAGCTTGGCTATGGCACGTCAAGCTCTGGAGCTTCAGTACTGTTGCCAGATTATTGTCAGGGCCCATAGCCTTTGCAGTATCCAGTGCCTTCAGCTGTTTCTTGATATCACGTGGAGTGAATTGAATTGGCTGAAGACTGGCATCTGTGATGCTGGGGCCATCCGGAGGAGGCTGAGATGGATCATCCACTCGGCACAGATGAAATGGCCACAGGAAAACTGGACATTGTTGTTACAGTCCAGGTTGGTGGGTAGAGTACATGACGTTTATGCTGCCTCACAGTAATAAAGAAAAATGAACATGTCATAATTCTACAAGGTGGTTTCATTTAACCCATTTCGCATTACTTACTATACTTATCTCTACACACAAAACTATTGCACTACCAGGGACGTGCATTAACATGACAATATACACAAGTTCTCTGTATCAAGAGGATATTTCAGTCCATCGTCTACGTTCAAATGTCGAATTTCCTTTGAACTTTAAACTTAGATTTTCTCATCCGGCTACATTTGCAGCAATAAAATCTACCTGAACAGTCTGGTATTCCAGTCTTGAAATTTTTCCAGAATTTTAAAGGATTGTGGTCTGTATAAATAATTGTTTCTGAAGAATTGCTTGCAACATAGACCTCAAAATGTTGCTGCATTAACACCAGACCGAGAGTCTCTTTTTTTTGATGGTTGAGTATCTTTTCTGATGCACATTCAGCTTCCGTGAAAAATATCCTCCCGGCTTTTCAACCCTTGTTTCATCTTCTTGGAACAACACAGCACCAATTCCCGCTTCACTTGCATCAATCGCCAACTTCAATTGCTCGGGATAATTAGGCACTTGCAAAACAGGCGTAGTAGTCAACCGTTTTTAAACTGTCAAATACCTTCTGACACTCCTGTGTCCACTGAAATTCCTTGTTCTTTAATTGTTCAGTCAGTGGAGCAACAACAATGCTTAACATTTGGTACAAACTTCTGATAAAGTCCACTCATTCCTAGAAATCTCAAAACTTCCCGTTTTTTTGCAGACACTGGGAAATTCATGATGGCTTTTACGTTTACGTCGTGTTGGGGTGGGGGAGGGGAGGGGGGGGGCTACCTGACCATGTCCAGTGGTGTGGCCTAGATACGTAACCTGCGATTTCGCACATTTGCTCTTAGGCCAAATTCACCACCAAATTAGCTTCTTGCAGTCGATCAGTTGTTTCAGATATTGTAAACGCTCCTCCCACATTTTACTGAAACCTACCAAGCCATCAATATAAACAGCACAATCGCCCAGTCCTGCAACTACTTTATTTGAAACGTTGCTGGTGCATTCTGCACACCAAATGGCATAACTTTCAACTGATACAGCCTACCGGGCGTTACAAACGCTGATAAGGATGCTTGCCAATATCCTCGCAGCAAGTCAATCTTTGTGATAAACTCTGATTGCCTCATTTGCTCAATACAATCTTCCGGCCGTGGAATAGGATATGACTCTGCTTTTGTCACTGCATTCACTTATTAATAATCCACACACAGTCTTTGTGTTCCACCCAGTTTCAGCTCCAGCATAATGGGTGAACTCCAGTTACTGATGTCATTCTGAAGCATGAATTCGATTTCTTTTTGCACTTGAGCTAATTTTACTGGATCTATAAGGATGTTGCCTTATTGAAACTTAATTTGCCACATCTACATCATGGTTAGGCAAATGTTCCTTAGCTAACTCACATGCTCTGTTCAATCTTTCTCTGAATTTTGTCACATAATTCAGGAGAGCAGTTTCCACTACTCTGACCCACTCCTGAGCCAACTTAAGTGGTCCCCTTACTTCATGACCATAGACTAATTCAAAAGAACTAAACCCTGTTGATTGGTTTGGGGCAACCCTAATAGTAAATAACAAGAATGGGATCCCTCGATCCCAGTCCTGTGGGTAGTCTTGACTATATGCCCTCATCATAGGTTTTAAAGTTTGATGCCATCTCTCTAAAGCACCTGGTGGTTCAGGATGATAAAGTAACTGGAACAGTGGCTCTTGCCTTTTATTTGCCCACTCCTGAATCTAGCCTCCACGTCCTTTTTCAGCTGTGCCACACTCTCCTCCCCTCAGCCTGCCTGTACTGCACTGCCGAACAATCTGAGCTCAGCTGGCTCTGTGTCTTTGGCTGGTTTCAACCGGTTTCAGTTCCAGTTAGGATCTAACGCTAAAAAGTACAGACTTTGAAACCACGGTCAGTGCGCCCACCAGAACACTCAACAAGTCATTTGTTCAGACAAGAGTTCTCACATCCCCCACCCCAAAACTGGTCCTGCAAACCACAGATTCCACCACAGCAATGAGAGTCAGAGTGTTAAGCAGTTTGGATCTTTGAAAGTGGGTAGCTCGCCAAGCCCAGCTGAACTGTATCCCAGGCTGTTAAGAGAAGCAAGGGAGAGGTTAGCAGATGCTCTGACCATCATTTTCCAGTCCTCTCTGGTTACAGAGGACTGGCGGACTGTTAACATTGTATGTTGTTTCAAGAAGAAGGGAGGGATACACCGCCAAATTACAAAGCACTCAGCTTAACCTTGGTGGTGGGTAAATAATTAGAAACAATTCTGAGGGACAGTATTCATCCTCATCTAGAAATGGGATTAATCAAGGTCAGTCAGCATGGATTTGTTGTGTTGAAGGATCATGAGCACTCGAAACGTCAACTCTTTTCTTCTCCGCCGATGCTGCCAGACCTGCTGAGTTTTTCCAGGTAATTCTGTTTTTGTTTTGTTTTGTTAAGAAAATATTGTGTCTGACTAACAATGGGACTTTTTGAAGAGCGCCCGAGGAGGGTTGATGAGGGTAGTACGTTTGAATTTCGAGATGGATTCCAGCAAGGCTTTTGACAAGTCTGCCACATGGCAGACTAGTCAAAAAGTTAACAACACGCGGGGATCCAAGGCAAAGTGGCAAGTTGGACCCAAAATTGGTTCAGTAGCAGAAAGTAAAGGGTAATGGTTGATGCTTCTTTTGTGACTAGAAGGCTGTTTCCAGAACTGACTCCCTTGCTATTCATGATATATGTCAATGATTTGAACTTGAATGCAGGGGGCATGGTTAAGAAGTTTGCAGATGATACAAAAATTGGCCATTTGGTTTAAATAAAAAAAGAACGATAGACTGCAGGAAGTTATCAGTACCCTGTTCAGGTGGGCAGAAAATTGAATTCAATCTGGAGAAGTGTGAGATAATGCATTTGGGGAGGATAAACAAGTTAAGGGAGTTACATGGTAAATAGCAGGATAGTGAGAAGTGAAGAGGAACAGACAGACCTAGGAATGCATCCCTGAAGGTATAGAACAGGTAGATAAGGTGGTTAAGAAAGCATATAGAGTATCTTCTTTCACTGGTGCTGAAGCATAGAATATAAGTGCTGGGAGGTTTTGTTAGGACTGAATAAAATGCTACAACACAAAAGCAAAATACTGCGGATGCTTGAAATCTGAAATGAAACCAGAAAATATTGGGAACACTGGGCAGGTCTGGCAGCATTTGTGGAGAGAGAGTTAACCTTTCATCAGAACAATATGTACACGAACAACCCTCACCTAAAGCAGCGTGGCCTCCAAGGAGAGGTGAGAACCCAGGCTGATCTGGGGAAATGTGTCTGAGAAATTCCTTCCTGGTCCCCTTAGGAAATCAAAGTGAGTCCAGGAGGCCAGTCTGGCCCTTGAAATGTCTTCAAGGGAAAGATGCCACATGTGAAAGGACTCATTTCATCTGGGGCCCTAAAGGGATTTGAATTTGTGCTCCATTTTTTGCTGTCATACTGTATTGGGTTTAACCTTTATTGGGGACCCCTTATCCGTGTGTAATCCTTTCAGTAGAGGGGGCTGACAGGGGATTGTTATTCTTCCTACAGAGCTTCAGGGAAGTGGATTGTCTCCTGCACTCCCACTCTTAGCTTCCTACTCCATGCAGAATCAGGAGGAAGGACTTTCCAGCATGTTCTTTCATCGCTCTCCAATGGAGTTTGCCCCTCTCAGGTAAGACATGTGCTCTGTCCTTCTGTATTCATCAAAGTGAAGAATCCAATCCTTAACCAAGCTAAGCGGCAAGGTGATCAGGCTTTCATTGTCTGAGGAAAAGAACGAGGTTCGATTGGGGAAGGCTGATGAGTTTCGGGCAGCAGACCAGAATCACTCAGTACAAAGGCACCGTATTACATAAACATTGGAATTAGGAGCAGGCGTTGGCCACTCGGCCCCTCAAGCCTCCTCCACCATTCAATAAGTTCATGGCTGATCTGATTGTAACGTTACCCTTGATAACCTTTCATCTCCTTGCTTATCAAGAATCTATCTACCTCTGCCTTTAAAATAATAAAAGACTTGGCTTTCACTGTCTTTTGAGGAAGAGAGTTAGAAAGACTCACTACCCTCAGAGGAAAAAATACTCCTGATCTCTGTCTTAAATGAGCCACCCCTTATTTTTAGACAGTGACCCATAGTTCTAGATTCTCCCACAAGAGGAAACATCCTCTCTACATCCACCCTGTCAAGTCCCCTCAGGATCTTTTTTTCAATCAAGTCGCCTCTTATTTCTTTAAACTCCAGCAGATACAAGCCTAACCTGTCCAACTTTTCCTCATAAGACAACACACCCATTCCTGATATTAGTCTGGTAAACCTTCTCTGAACTGCTTCTAACACATTTACATCCTTCCTTAAGTAACGAGAACAATACTGTACACAGCACTCCAGATGTGGTCTGACCAATGCCTTGTACAGCTGAAGCATGACCTCCTTACTTTTATATTCAATTCCCCTCACAATAAAGGTTAACATTCTACTAGCATTCCTAATTACTTGCTGTACCTGCATACTAACCTTTTGCAATTCATGCCCGAGGACACCCAGATCCCTCTGCATCTCTGAGCTCTGCAATCTCTCACCATTTAGATAATAAGCTTCTTTTTTATTCTTCCTGCCAAAATAGACAATTTTGCATTTTCCCACATTATACTCCATTTGCTAGATCTTTGCCCACTCACTTAACCCATCCTCTGTTTGGAGCCTCCCTATGTCCTCTTCACAACCTACTTTCCTACCACTCTCTTTGTCATCAGCAAATTTAGTGCCCATACAGGTCCCTTCATCTAAATCATTTATATAAATTGTAAACAGTTGAGGCTCCCGGCACTGATCCCTGTGGCACACCACTCATCACATCCTGCCAACCAGAAAGTGAGCCATTTATGCCTATTGTTTCCCGTTAGCGAGCCAATCTTCTATCCATGCCAACATGTTACCTACCCCCCCCCCCCCACACCATGAGCTTTCATTTTCTGCAATACTGTGATGTGGAACCTTATCAAATGCCTTCTGGAAATCTAAGTACAGTATATCCACTGGCTCTCCTTCATCTACAGTACATGTTATTTCTTTGAAGAACTCTAATAAATTGGTTCAACATGATTTCCCTCTCAAAACCATGTTGACTCTGTCTGATTGCCTCAATGTTTTTCTAAGTACCCCGTTATAACATCTTTAATAATAGTTTCTAACAACATTGACCCAAATGTTTAATTCCTCTCTGGCCACGGGGGAGGTGCCAGAGGACTGGAGAACAGCTAATGTGGTTCCGCTATTTAAGGAGGGTTGTAGAGATAAGCCAGGGAACTACAGGCCAGTGAGTCTCATGTCAGTGGTAGTGAAACTATTGGAGAAAATTCTGAAGGAGAGTATCTATCTCCACTTGGAGAGGCAAGGTTTGATCAGGGATAGTCAGCATGGCTTTGTCAGAGGGAGGTCATGCCTAACAAATTTGATTGAATTTTTTGAGGAGGTGACCAGGTGTGTAGATGAGGGTAGTGCAGCTGATGTGGTTTATATGGATTTCAGCAAAGCCTTTGACAAAGTCCCACATGGGAGACTTATAAAGAAGGCAAAGGCACAAGGGATACAGGGTAGTTTGATAAGGTGGATTCAAAATTGGCTTAGTTGTAGGAGACAGAGGGTGATGACAGATGGATGCTTTTGTGACTGGAAGACAGTGTCCAGTGGCGTACCACAGGGATCTGTGCTGGGTCCCCTATTATTTGTCATTTATATAAACGACATAGATGACTATGTTGGGAGGTAGGATTAGTAAGTTTGCGGATGACACAAAGATTGGCTGGGTGGTTAACAGTGAGGTTCAGTGTCTTGGGCTACAGGAAGATATAGACGGGATGGTCAAATGGGCAGATAAGTGGCAGATGGAATTTAACCCTGAAAAGTGTGAGGTGATACACTTTAGAAGGAGTAATTTGGCAAGGAAATATTCATTGAACAGCATGACACTAGGAAGTTCTGAGGAACAAAGGGACCTTGGCATGTGTGTCCATAGATCTCTGAAGGCAGAGGGGCATGTTAGTGGGGTGGTGAAAAAGGCATATGGGACTCTTGCTTTTATCAATCGAGGCATAGATTACAAAAGTAGGGAGGGCATATTCGAGTTGTATAGAACCTTGGTGAGGCCACAGCTGGAGTACTGTGTGCAGTTCTGGTCGCCACATTATAGGAAGGATGTGATTGCACTGGACGGGGTGCAGAGGAGATTCACCAGGATGTTGCCTGGGATGAAACATTTAAGTTATGAAGAGAGGTTGGATTGACTTGGGTTGTTTTTGTTAGAGCAGAGAAGACTGAGGGGTGACCTGATGGAGGTGTACAAGATTAAGAGGGGCATGAACAGGGTGGATAGGGAGCAGCTGTTCCCCTTAGTTGAAGGGTCAGTCACAAGGGGACATAAGTTCAAGGTGATGGGCAGGAGGTTTAGGGGGGATGTGAGGAAAAACTTTTTTACCCAGAGGGTGGTGACAGTCTGGAATGCGCTGCCTGGGAGGGTGGTGGAGGCGGGTTGCCTCACATCCTTTAAAAAGTACCTGGATGAGCACTTGTCCTGTCACAACATTGAAGGCTATGGGCCAAGTGCTGGTAAATGGGATTAGGTAGGTAGGTCAGGTGTTTCTCACGTGTTGGTGCAGACTCGATGGGCCGAAGGGCCTCCTCTGCACTGTGATTCTGTGATTTTCCTTCTGACAGGTGTTAAGCTAAGTGGCCTGTAATTTCCTGCTTTCTGTCTCCCTCCCTTTGTGAATAAATGAGTTACAGATTTGCTATTTTCCAATCCAATGGAACCTTTCTTGAACCCAAGGCATTTTGGAAAATTAAAAATCAACTAGTGACTATCTCACTAGCCACGTCTTTTAAGACCCTAGGATCAAGTCCATCAGGACCTGGTCACTTATCAGCCTGCAGCTCCAACAATTTGCTCAGTATCACTTCCTGGGTGATCCATTTTCCTGAGTTCCTCTCTCCCTCCCATTTCATGATTTACGGCTGCTTCTGGGATGTTACTTGCATCCTTTATAGTGAAGACTGATGCAAAATACCTGTGCAGTTCACCTGCCATCTCCTTATTTTCGATTATTAATTTCCCACATTCACTTTCTATCAGTCCAACGCTCACTTTGACTCTTTTCTAAATAGCTGTTGAAACTCTGACGATCTGTCTTTATGCTTCTAGCTAGATTTTTCTCATACGCTAATTTCCCCCTCCTTATTACTCATTACTCTTTGCTGTTTTTGTATATTCTGTCCAATCTTCTGACCTGCCAGACATCCTTGTGCATTTGTACGCTTTTTCTTTAAGTTTGATACCATCTTTACCTTATTTAGTTAACCACAGATGGTGGGCCCTCCCCTTGGAATTTTTCTTTCCCTTTGGAATGTATCTATTCTGTGTATTCTGAAATATCCCCTTAAATGTCTGCCACTGCATTTCTATTGGCCTAGCTCTTATCCTCATTTGCCAGTTCACTTCAGCTGGTTCTGCTTTCATGCCCTCAGAATTGCCCTTATTTAAGGTTGAAATGCTAGTCTTAGACCTGTTCTTCTCTCCCTTAAACCAAATGTAAAATTCAAGCACATTATGATTGCTGCTATCTAGGTTGCTTTCACTGTGAGGTCATTAATTAATTCTATCTTGTTGCACAATACCAGGTCTAATATAGCCTGCTCTCTGGTTGGCACCAGAAGAAACAATCTCAAAAACATTCTATGAATTCCTCATCTCGCCTAGCTCTGCGCATCTGATTTTTCCAGCCTGTCGATTAAAATGCCCCGTGAAGATCACCGTCCCTTTCTGACAAGCTCCCATTATTTCTTCCTTTATACCCCTCCTACCATGTGGTTACTGATGTGGGGGCCAGTACACTACTCCCACAAGTAACTACTTGCCTTTATCATCTCATCTCTACTCAAACCGCTTCTACATCCTGGTTTCCTGAATTTAGGTCTACCCTCTCTAACATGCTAATACCATTATAATGTGCTTATACCATCATTAGTTGAGAGAGCCATGCCTCAACCTTTTCATAGTTCCTAAATGTGACGTACCCTTCAGTATTCAGGTATGTCATTCTGCAGCCATGTCTCTGTAATGGCTATCAGACTGTACTTATTTACTTCTATTGGCGCCATCAGGCCATCTGTTTTGATATGAGTGCTACATGCAATCAGATGCCAGAGCCTTTAGTTTTGTTCTTCTATTATTTTTGTAATCTCTAGCCTTACCTGCTGATTTACTCTTAAATTTGAACTCTGTCCCTTCCTGCCATGGTCTCTTTGTTTCCCAAATTAATACCTTTCTCTCTTGCCCTGTCTCTATTCTTTGACTTAGCACATCTTCTCAAATTTGATCCCTTCCCCCTATTATTTAGGTTAAAACCCTCTACTTCCCTAGGTATGCAGCTCACTAGAACACTGGGTCCCAGCAAGGTTCAGGTGTAGACCCAATGGTACAGCCTCCACTTTCCCCAGTGCAGGTGCCAATGCCCAACAAACCAGAATCCACTTCTCCCACCCCAGTCTTTGAGTCACGTTTTCATCTCTCTAATTTTATTGACCCTATGTGAATTTGCACAACGATCAGGTCATAATACAGAGGGATTATTACCTTTGAGGTTCTGCCGTTGGAATCTACATGGACCACAACAACTGGATCCTCCCCCTCCCACTACATGTTCCTCTCCAGCCCTGAGCAGATATCTTGAACCCTGGCACCAGGCAGACAGCAAAGTCTTCTGGATTCTTGCTGTCAGCTGCATAGAACAATGTCTACCGCTGACTATACTACCTCAGACTACCACTACATTCCTTTTAACTCCCCCACTTGAATGGCTTCCTGTGCCTTGGTCAGTCTGCTTAACCACACTGCAACCCTCACTCTTGTCCATACAAGCTATAAGACCATAAGACCTGGGAGCAGAAGTAGGCCATTGGCTGATCAAATCTGCTCTGCCATTTAATGAGATTACGGCTGATCTGCTAATCCTCAACTCCACTTGCCTGCCTTTTCTCCAAAGCTCTTAATTCCTTTACTGATTAAAAACTTGTCTATCTCAGCCTGAATATACTTAGCGACCCAGCCTCTACAGCCCTCTGCGGTAAAGAATTTCACAGATTCACTACCCTCTGAAAGAAGAAATCCCTCCTCATTTCTGTCTTAAATGGGTGAGCCCTTAGTCTGAGATTATGCCCTCTGGTCCTAGACTCTCCCACAAGGATAAACAGCCTCTCAGCATCTACCCTGCCAAGAGCCGTAAGAATCTCCTGCATTCCCACCTTCTCAATCCCCTTACCTGCCTGTGTCTCAGTCACAACCTCCTCCCCTGACCAGATCGGATGACGCTAACCTAAGGGGTGTGTCTGCCTTCTGGAACAAAGTGTCCAGGTAACGTTCCCCCTCCCTGATGAGCTGTAATGTCTGTAGCTCAGCTTCTAGCTCATTAACTCTGAGCCAAAGTTCCTTCAGCTGCAAACACTCAGTGCAGATGTTGGCGCCACGGATTGCACTGGCACCCAGGAGCTGCCACCACACCACATCATCCACCCTGCCATCTGGTAGAGTTAATTAAATGAATTTATATTTCTTAATTTATAGTTCCCTCCTCAACAAACTCCTAGCTTCACATTCTGTGCACTCAAAGTAGCACTCAGCACAGATACCCATGCAACACTGAGGAACGAACCCCTGGTTTTATCCTTTCTGGAAAAAAAAGAGTCAAGCTCTGAAAGCCAGTTTAAGCTAACTCCCTAATGAACTAGCTGCAGCGGCTCGGAGAGCTTGTTTACCCCTGTCTAAAGCTGGAATAAACTTAACTTCTCTTAGCTTAGAGTAATTTTTACTTGATTGCTTAATTAAAGAAAAAAATTAAGAGTTCAGGGAGAAATTAACCCGTAAAACCCCCTCAGCACAGACCTTCAGCAGAGAAGCGGTGGCGCCTGAGTGTGATGAGCTTCTGTGAGACTCCCTGCGTTGTTTTATTACGTGAAAAGCACGAGATAGATTGAAGTTGTTGAGGGTTGTGCACGCTGGACGTGGCGTGACATTGCTCATACTCATTGAGTGGATAATCTGAAGGACGGGAACATTGAATCATTCACCACGATTTATTTTTCTGCTCAGCGACAGGTGTGTGTCTGAAATATCAACATACGTCTTTTTATTTTTACATTTTAAAAAGTTTACTCATGGAACGAGGGCATCAGTGGCAAGGCCAGAATCATTGCCTGTCCCTATTGCCCTTAACTGAGTGAGTGGCTCCCTAGGCTGTTGCAGGATAGTTAAGAAACAACCACATTTCTCTAGCTCTGGAGTCACATATAGACGGTCCAGACCGGGTAAGCAGATTTCCTTTCCTAGAGGACATTGGTGACCTAGATTGGTTCCGATGACGGTCTGGTATTTTAATGGTCACTGTTTCTGAAACCAGCTTTTAATTCCAGATTTATTTAATTAATTGAATTTAAATTCCCCGGTTGCCACAGTGGGATTTGAAGTCAGGTCTCCGGAACATTCATCCGTGCCTCTGGATTAAGGCTGCAAGGAAAGAAATTCCATGTGTTCTTGAAATCAATGACGTGCTGACTGCCCTTAGCAGATCCTATTAGCAGTCGGAATGGGCTGTGGTTTCCATGCGAGGTACCTGAGGTGTGGTCAGAAGTTGTTTGTGAAATTTGGCCACCTAGTGCATGCCTGTCGTGTGTTGAAGTGAAATTCCTTCGAAGGAGGTGATGGTGTCGTGGAATTTGGCAGGTGGTGGAATTTGAATTCAATAAAAATCGGGAATTTAAAGTCTAATAATGACCGTGAAACCATTGTCGATTGCTATAAAAACCCATCTGGGTCCTTTAGGGAAGGAAATCTGTCGCCTTTACCTGGACTGGCTCCAGACCCACGCCAATGTAGTTGACTCTTAAATGCCCTCCGAAATGGCCTAGCAAGCCGCTCAGTTGTGTCAAACCGCTACAAAGCCACAAAAACGTAATGAAACCGGACAGACGTCCCGGCATCAACCTAGGCACCGGAAATGACAACGGCAATCTCAGCCCTGTTGACCCAAAGTCCTCCTTATTAACATCTGGGGGCTAGTGCCAAAATTGGGAGAGCTGTCTCACAGACTAGTCAAGCAACAGCCTGACATAGTCATCCTCACAGAATCATACTTTACAGATAATGTCCCAGACACCACCATCACCACCCCGAATATGTCCTGTTCCACTGGCAGCTCAGACCCGGCAGAGGTGGCGGCACGGTGGTATACAGCTGGGAGGGAGTTTCTCTGGGAGTCCTCAACATCAAATCCAGACCTCATGAAGGCTGACGGCATCAGGTCAAACATGGGCAAGGAAACCTCTTGCTGATTACCATGTACCGCCCTCCCTCAGCTGCTGAATCTTTGCTCCTCCATGTTGAACATCAGTTGGAGGAAGCACTGAGGGCAGCAAGGGCTCAGAATGTACTCTGGATGGGGGACTTTAATGTCCATCACCAAGAGTGGCTCAGTAGCACCACTACTGACCGAGCTGGCCGAGTCCTAAATGACATAGCTGCTAGACTGGGTCTGGAGAGTAGCTATTGAGTATAGTCACAGGAGTCAGCTAATGAACTTTTAACAAAAGATTAAACATTTATTAAACAAGAAAACAGTAACTATATTACAATACCCCATCACACACAACTATACCTTTCCAGATATATACAGATTTGTAAGGATAACACAAGTTACAAATGCTACCTTATACTTTAATGTTAACAGTAAGTACAGTCTATGTACACCTATGGCGACCTGTGGTCAGACACACCACACTTTGAAACCAAGTAACTGATGTCACCTCAACTAGATGCTATGGATCTCTCCTGAACTATCCCCTGACACTTGTCATGCCGTGAGCCAACTCGTTTCACTGAACTCTGTCTTTCACACGAGGGTTTCCAATCTCCACTCTCCAAGACCTCGCCTTGGAATCTTCTCCCAAAGCAACGCTTTCTCTCAGATGCCTTCAAGGGTCCACCTCCCCTTTCAATATTCCTCTTCCCTGGGCCACCGCATGCATTTAAGCTGTCTTCTACGTACTCTCTCTCACCAACTCAGCCGTCAATAGTACCACTGTTTCACATGTCCATAGCAAAGAGTTACAGACCTTCAGTTGTTCCTCTGGACCTTCTTGCCTCTTGAAAGTTGTTCTCGCTTTAAATCTGCTTTCTGCAGCTTTTGTCTCTTTAAGTCTGAAGCTTGGAACCTTTCTCTCTGCCCTCAACTCTTAACTTCACTTAACAGGACCTTTTCCAGGTAACTGTACTTCCCTTTGACTAGAAGGTCTTCTTTAGACTTTCCACCTATTCCACTCCCTGGACTCTTAGGGTTTGTCCTTAGCTTGGGATTGGCTATCTGTCCCCTTTGCTCCAGCTTCTGGCAGCTATTTTCAAACCCAACTTTAGCTTGGAGCTGGCTATCAGCCCCCTTCTGTTTGGCAGCAGTCTTCAAAACCAGCTGAATTCCAACAGCATCTACAACAAAACTGCTGTAACCTGTTTTCCTGTGTGTCTGTGGGAGGGACCTGCCTCTCTGGATCCATGTCGCTAGGCAACAGCCCAATTCTTCTACTCTTGTTTGCTTAGCTTATGGTTGTAAAACTCTCATTCGGAATGCAAGCTCCTTTTAAAGTGAAACTAAAACTCAATTTGGCCTTTCTTATTACACAAATACAGAAATACAAATCAAACTTAAACCCCAAACCCAAAACTCATTCCTAACACCCACAGTCACCAACATAACTCACTCAAACTGTCTCTATTTCTGAACAGCACTTATTCTTGAAGTCCAAAAATCTCAGTGGGTCCCTCCCCATTCAGTGTTTGTTTCCATCCGAGCGTTCCCCAATACTTTACTTTTGAGGATTCCTTTGCTTCTCCTGGGATACAGCCAAGGTGTGCCATAGCTCTCAGGAATTCATTTTGATTCTCGCAGTGTCTCTGCAGGTCCCTTCCTCTGAGGTATGAGATTTCTTGGGCTCCTTTCACTAACATCCACTTCAGCAAGCCTCTGAATTTGCTTAGGCACCTCATGATTGTGGGCACCCCAACTCAAGCCTGGGCCTCACGGCACTCTTGCATGGTGACTCCAACTCAGAAATAACCCTGGTTCCTGATAGCCCTCTTCTCCTGATCCTCACCAAGCCTCCTTATACAGCACCCTCCAAACACACAACCACTACTATGTAGAAGGAAAAGGGCAGCAGATAGATGGGAACACCACCACCTGGAAGTTCCCTTCCAAGCCTCTCACCATCCTGACTTGGAAATATATCACCGTTCCTTCACTGTCACTGGGTTAAAATCCTGGAACTCCCTCCCTAACAGCACTGTGGGTGTACCTACACCACATGGACTGCTGCGGTTCAAGAAGGCAGCTCACCACCACCTTCTCAAGGGCAACTAGAGATGAGCAATAGATGCTGGTCCAGCCAGTGAAGCCCACATCCAATGAATGAATTTAAAAAGAATTCCTTTACCGCCTCTGGTGGATTCTCTCTCTCTCTCTTTCTGCCTGTTTCCAAACTATTCCAGCTCTCTACATAAACTGCCTGTTTAAAGCTGTTCCCAAGCTGACTAACGGTTTCTGTGAGAAAACACACAGATAAATTCAAAACACAATCCTGCAATCAGTCCCCACAGCAATGTGGCACACCCGGGGTGTCCGAAACAGAGATTTAAACAAAGTGTCTCCAGTTTCCAAACCTGCCCTTTGATCTGAAAAGTAGATTGATATTTTAAGACCTTTCTTTGTTTAACTGGAGCCATCCCGTCATCTCCAAGACTCAAAAAGAGGTCGCCCATTGCTTACAGTTTTCACAATACCACCTCTGATCTCTTTAAGCCACCAGGACCATGCTTTAATTGGCAATTATCTTCGTGGCTTATTTACCAGCTTCTCAAATCAGGAGTTATCTTTTATCTGACACTTAATCATTTCAATCCCCAAACTACAACATATTTCAACAACACGTGAGTCTTGAAATTACAAATTCATAACAAAAGGTTCACCCAAACTTCCTGGCTTTTATACTCTATGCCCCTTTTTAGAAAGATCCTGAATGCCTTTTTAACCATTTTCTCAACCAGTCCTGCCACCTTTAATGATTTATGTCCATGTACACCCAGGTCTCTCTGTTCCTGTAGCCCCTTCAGAGTTCCGTCCTTTATGTTATATTGTGTCAGGTTGTTCTCCCCCCCCTAAAACGAATCAGCCACGCTTCTCGGCGTTAAATTTCGTCTGCTGCAGTCTGCCCATTCCACCAACCTGTCAATGTCCTCTTCAAGTTTTGTCACCATCCTCCCCACAGTTCTAAGCTTTGTCTCATCTGCAAGTTTTGAAATTGTGCCCTTTACACCCAAGTTGAGGCCTTTAATATATTATCCGGAAAAGCAGTGTGGGCCTAGTAATGACCTCCCGGGGAACCCCATTGTATACCATTCCCCAATCCGAAAAACAACCATTCACCTCCAACTCTCTGTTTCCTGTCTTTCAGCCAATTTGTATCCAAAGTGCGATGCTTCCCATCTTCTGTTTATTTCCAAAGCGTATTTCTTTGGGAACATTATTCCCAAAGTCGCCTGTTTCCCCAAGCATGCTGCACTCACCATATGTCATGTCTGAAACCAGTCATGTACTGTGCCCCAGAATGGTAGTTCTTGAAAGAAAACTACTTTGATTAAACTTAGCTAAACAACACCATTTCCTTCCACCATCCTTCCAGTGAGACTCACCAATTTCTGTTCAATTATATTTCAGGGGGACCCCTGACCTGTCTGGAGTATCGTGCGAGGGATACGCGAGAGCCTTCCAGCAGCCGGTCATCTCTGAGGCTTCCTCAAACTGCGTGAGGGGCAGCCTCTCCCTGTCGCAGCACCCACTTGGGGATATCAACAGCACCTGCTCCCTGTCACAGCACTCCCTGACGCCTCCCAGCCCAAGGTGGTCACAGGCCACAGAGGACGAGGACTTCGCTCGAGCAGAGAGATTCATCCGTGACCAGCGCTTCATGGAGCTTCCCAGTGTGTCGCCATGCGTCAGGAGTGATGGATCCCACCCCCAGACTGGCGGAGTGCCTTTTCCTGGACAGGCATTGTCTCCGGACAGGGAGATGTCCAGTCCACGACTACTGGAGGAGGAGATTGGATCGCCCAGCAGCCCTGGCTTGACATCCAGCTCCGGCAGTGTGACTGAAACGAATCGGCCCCTCGGTGATAACCAGAGGAGCAGCTTGCTCGGGGCAGGGGGTGCAGGTGGCAGTGCGGACCCTGGGAAGCAATGGGAGCTGAGTGCCTCCGGCAAACCTGCTGCCAGCCCCAGGAGAGCTCCGGTTTCTCCGCAATCATCCGACCCTGAGCTCGTCGTGCCGCACGAGCAGCCTGCCCTGTCTGACCCAGGGATCACCTTTCCCGAGCCTCTTGGAGTTGGGAGTGTGAGTTTGTTGGACCCAGCGAGACCAGAGTTTTCTGACACTGTGGTCCAGTTGCAGGAGCAGCAAGCGAGTGCTACCCGTCAAACATCTCACTCTAAAGTAAGCTTGGAATGTCAAAGACCATCCTCTCGCAGTTTGTCTGCTACTTCCAAGAAGGGTGTCAGCTCGGGAGCCAACATCGAGCCTGCCAGCTCGTTCTGTGGGAAGGACGATACCATCATCGAGGTCTTGCCCATCAGGAGTGGGGACAGGAAGGGTCATGGGATGGGACTATCTGGCTGTAGCACAGAGCGGGAGCAAAAAGACAGTGAGCTTTCTCCCACTGTGTGTCCACCAAGCTTCACCGATTCCTCGCTCCTCACTTCTTTAGCCAGTCCCGTTTGTCAGTCTACACCAGCCGTCGTCTTGAGTGTACCACCAGCCAAGGGCCCTGCTCAGTTGGGTCAGGGAAGGCGAGTGGCAAATCGCCTCATTGAAAGCCAGGCTCCTCTGGCTGGCACCTCCAAGTTCTCGCTGGCACCCTCGTTCGGAAAGCAGAGTTTGAGCAGCACCAGTCAGAACGCCACAGCCTCCAACAGCCAGGCCTCTCCAGGCACCCTGCAGTCCATGCCTCCCCTGAGCTACATGGAGAAAGTTGGGGCCTGGGACCTGCACCATGGCCCAGGTAACAAGCCCAGCTTTGACAGCCTGGTCTTACACGGCCTGAGAGGAGTTTCACCCCGACAGCGGGCGTACAGCGCCATCGCCGACTCTCTCAATCACATCCTGTCACGGATTAGCGAGACTCCAACGTCCAGCTCTCTGCCAAGGAGACGTATTGCAGCGACCTCCGGAACTGCTGACCACCAGCAATCCGCCCAGGGCGATGGCCAGCTGTCAGATGCTGTCACCCGAGGTGCTCCAAGGAGTGGCTCCCAGCCGGATGCTAGGAGAGGAAGCTTGCATGATGCCTCTCTCTACAAACCTGACTCACCTCGTTGCTGCCTGAACCAGGACAGAGGTCGTGGCATTCACTCACCGGAGTCCGCTAGTGCCCTGGGCAAGTGCCTTTCGTCCTGGCACAGTGGAGGCGGCCGGTCGATGCAGGAGGACCCTCCGGCTCCCGACCCGACTGACCGGAGGGAGAACATTGATTCTGAGCAGATCGCCAGAGGGTCTGAACCTCATGCCATCTTGCCTGGTCCATGCCCTACGAGTACCACCGTCCACCCTGACCGATTCTATGTTGCCTCCCCAGTGGATGAACTCAACCCACCAGGCAGCTCTCAGGACACCAGCCGGGTGGGTGAACAGACGCTGACTGTGTCAGGTCACTCACTGACCAGCCTGGAGGTGGACAACTATGTTCCCATCTGGACACCATCACGGCTTACCCCAGATCCCGACCACTTCAATGTAGAAGACAGAATACCGGTAGGTGCATGAGCAGGGCAGCTCACAGCTCTCCAACTTGACTCCAACATCACCCAATGAACTGCCTCCCATGTATAATGCAGTCTGAGCCCCGCGATTGGATCTGAGGGCTCATCGCAAATTGAATCCTGTCTGTTACCTCCTATTTCGAGGAGACGGTGATATAGTGGTAATGTCATTGGACTAGTAATGTAGAGGCCCGGGAAAATCCCACCATGGCAGCTGGCAGAATGTGAATTCATTGAATAAATCTGGAATATGAAGCTAGTCTCAGTAATGGGGGCCATGACAATCATCATCGATTGACGTAAAGATCCTTCTGGGGCCTGGCGTAAGACCTTCCGGTTTACTTTAGGGAAGCAAATCTGCTGTCCTTACCTGGTCCGGCCTCCATGTAACTCCAGGCCCACAGTTAACTGCCCTTTGACATAGCCTCGCAAACCTCTCAGTTCACAGGTCATTAGGGATTGGCAACAAATTCAGGCCTTGCCAGCAGCACCCACATCTCTTGAAAGAATGAAAAGAAGAAGAAAAATTAAACGTCGGGCTTTCTTTTATTGGGATTGTTCACCTCAGGGCAGGGAAGGTTAAAGGGAGACTTAATGTCACTACTCAGACAACTCCGTCTCCCTGGTGTCCCTGTCACTCAGCCAACTCCATCTCCCTGGTGTCCCTGTCACTCAGCCAACTCCATCTCCATGGTGTCCCTGTCACTCAGCCAACTCCATCTCCATGGTGTCCCTGTCACTCAGCCAACTCCATCTCCCTGGTGTCCCTGTCGCTCAGCCAACTCCGTATCCATGGTGTCCCTGTCACTCAGCCAACTCCGTATCCATGGTGTCCCTGTCACTCAGCCAACTCCATCTCCCTGGTGTCCTTGTCACTCAGCCAACTCGGTCTCCATGGTGTCCCTGTCACTCAGCCAACTCGGTCTCCATGGTGTCCCTGTCACTCAGCCAACTCCGTCTCCCTGGTGTCCCTGTCCCTTTCCCTGTCACTCAGCCAACTCCATCTCCCTGGTGTCCCTGGCACTCAGCCAACTCCATCTCCCTGGTGTCCCTGGCACTCAGCCAACTCCAACTCAGTCTCCATGGTGTCTGTGTCCCTTTCCCTGTCACTCAGCCAACTCCGTCTCCCTGGTGTCCCTGTCACTCAGCCAACTCCATCTCCCTGGTGTCCCTGTCACTCAGCCAACTCCATCTCCCTGGTGTCCCTGTCACTCAGCCAACTCCGTCTCCATGGTGTCCCTGTCCCTTTCCCTGTCACTCAGCCAACTCCATCTCCCTGGTGTCCCTGTCACTCAGCCAAATCTGTCTCCATGGTGTCCCTGTCACTCAGCCAACTCTGTCTCCATGGTGTCCCTGCCACTCAGCCAAATCCGTCTCCATGGTGTCCCTGTCCCTTTCCCTGTCACTCAGCCAACTCCATCTCCCTGGTGTCCCTGGCACTCAGCCAACTCCAACTCCGTCTCCATGGTGTCCGTGTCCCTTTCCCTGTCACTCAGCCAACTCCATCTCCCTGGTGTCCCTGTCACTCAGCCAACTCGGTCTCCATGGTGTCCCTGTCACTCAGCCAACTCCATCTCCCTGGTGTCCCTGTCACTCAGCCAACTCGGTCTCCATGGTGTCCCTGTCACTCAGCCAACTCCGTCTCCATGGTGTCCCTGTCCCTTTCCCTGTCACTCAGCCACCTCCATCTCCCTGGTGTCCCTGTCACTCAGCCAACTCCGTCTCCCTGGTGTCCCTGTCACTCAGCCCACTCTGTCTCCATGGTGTCCCTGTCCCTTTCCCTGTCACTCAGCCAACCCCGTCTCCATGGTGTCCCTGTCCCTTTCACTGTCACTCAGCCAACTCCGTCTCCATGGTGTCCCTGTCCCTTTCCCTGTCACTCAGCCAACTCCGTCTCCATGGTGTCCATGTCACTCAGCCAACTCCATCTCCCTGGTGTCCCTGTCCCTTTCCCTGTCACTCAGCCAACTCCGTCTCCCTGGTGTCCCTGTCACTCAGCCAACTCCATCTCCCTGGTGTCCCTGTCACTCAGCCAACTCCGTCTCCATGGTGTCCCTGTCACTCAGCCAACTCCGTCTCCCTGGTGTCCCTGTCCCTTTCCCTGTCACTCAGCCAACCCCGTCTCCATAGTGTCCCTGTCACTCAGCCAACTCCATCTCCCTGGTGTCCCTGTCACTCAGCCAACTCCGTCTCCGTGGTGTCCCTGTCACTCAGCCAACTCTATCTCCCGGTGTCCCTGTCACTCAGCCAACTCTGTCTCCATGGTGTCCCTTTCCCTTTCCCTGTCACTCAGCCAACTTGGTCTCCATGGTGTCCCTGTCCCTTTCCATGTCACTCAGCCAACTCCGTCTCCATGGTGTCCCTGTCACTCAGCCAACTCGGTCTTCATGGTGTCCCTGTCCCTTTCCATGTCACTCAGCCAACTCCGTCTCCATGGTGTCCCTTTCCCTTTCCCTGTCACTCAGCCAACTCCATCTCCATGGTGTCCCTTTCCCTTTCCCTGTCACTCAGCCAACTCGGTCTCCATGGTGTCCCTGTCCCTTTCCCTGTCACTCAGCCAACTCCATCTCCCTGGTGTCCCTGTCACTCAGCCAACCCCGTCTCCCTGGTGTCCCTGTCACTCAGCCAACCCCGTCTCCCTGGCGTCCCTGTCACTCAGCCAACTCCATCTCCCATGTGTCCCTGTCACACAGCCAACTCCATCTCCCTGGTGTCCCTGTCACTCAGCCAACTCTGTCTCCATGGTGCCTCTGTCACTCAGCCAACTCCATCTCCCTGGTGTCCCTGTCACTCAGCCAACTCCGTATCCATGGTGTCCCTGCCACTCAGCCAACTCCGTCTCCCTGGTGTCCCTGTCTCTTTCCCTGTCACTCAGCCAACTCCAGCTCCCTGGTGTCCCTGACACTCAGCCAACTCTGTCTCCATGGTGTTCCTGTCACTCAGCCAACTCCGTCTCCCTGGTACCCCTGTCCCTTTCCCTGTCACTCAGCCAACCCCGTCTCCATGGTGTCCCTGTCACTCAGCCAACTCCATCTCCCTGGTGTCCCTGTCACTCAGCCAACTCCATCTCCCTGGTGTCCCTGTCACTCAGCCAACTCCGTCTCCATGGTGTCCCTGACCCTTTCCCTGTCACTCAGCTAACTCCATCTCCCTGGTGTCCCTGTAACTCAGCCAACTCACATCTCCATGGTGTCCCTGTCAACAGCCAACTCCGTCTCCGTGGTGTCCCTGTCACTCAGCCAACTCCATCTCCCTGGTGTCCCTGTCACTCAGCCAACTCTGTCTCCATGGTGTCCCTGTCACTCAGCCAACTCTGTCTCCATGGTGTCCCTTTCCATTTCCCTGTTACTCAGCCAACTCGGTCTCCATGGTGTCCCTGTCCCTTTCCATGTAACTCAGCCAGCTCCGTCTCCATGGTGTCCCTTTCCCTTTCCCTGTCACTCAGCCAACTCGGTCTCCATGGTGTCCCTGTCACTTTCCCTGTCACTCAGCCAACTCCGTCTCCATGGTGTCCCTTTCCCTTTCCCTGTCACTCAGCCAACTCGGTCTCCATGGTGTCCCTGTCCCTTTCCCTGTCACTCAGCCAACTCCGTCTCCCTGGTGTCCCTGTCCCTTTCCCTGTCACTCAACCAACTGCATCTCCCTGGTGTCCCTGTCACTCAGCCAACTCCGTCTCCCTGGTGTCCCTGTGACTCAGCCAACTCCGTCTCCCTGGTGTCCCTGTCCCTTTCCCTGTCACTCAGCTGACTCCATCTCCCTGGTGTCCCTGTCACTCAGCCAACTCTGTCTCCATGGTGTCCCTGTCACTCAGCCAACTCCGCCTCTATGGTGACCCTGTCCCTTTCCCGGTCACTCAGCCAACCCCATCTCCATGGTGACCCTGTACCTTTCCCTGCCACTCAGCCAACTCCGTCTCCATGGTGTCCCTGTCCCTTTCCCTGTCACTCAGCCAACTCCATCTCCCTGGTGTCCCTGGCACTCAGCCAACTCCAACTCCGTCTCCATGGTGTCCCTGTCCCTTTCCCTGTCACTCAGCCAACTCCATCTCCCTGGTGACCCTGTCACTCAGCCAACTCGGTCTCCATGGTGTCCCTGTCCCTTTCCCTGTCACTCAGCCAACTCCGTCTCCCTGGTGTCCCTGTCACTCAGCCAACTCCGTCTCCCTGGTGTCCCTGTCACTCAGCCAACTCCGTCTCCCTGGTGTCCCTGTCACTCAGCCAACCCCGTCTCCCTGGCGTCCCTGTCACTCAGCCAACTCCATCTCCCTGGTGTCCCTGTCATTCAGCCAACTCTGTCTCCATGGTGTCCCTGCCACTCAGCCAACTCCGTCTCCATGGTGTCCCTGTCCCTTTCCCTGTCACTCAGCCAACTCCATCTCCCTGGTGTCCCTGGCACTCAACCAACTCCAAGTCCGTCTCCATGGTGTCCCTGTCCCTTTCCCTGTCACTCAGCCAACTCCATCGCCCTGGTGTCCCTGTCACTCAGCCAACTCCGTCTCCCTGGTGTCCCTGTCACTCAGCCAACTCCGTCTCCCTGGTGTCCCTGTCACTCAGCCAACCCCGTCTCCCTGCGTCCCTGTCACTCAGCCAACTCTATCTCCCTTGTGTCCCTGTCACTCAGCCAACTCCGTCTCCCTCGTGTCCCTGTCACTATGCCAACTCCATCTCCCTAGTGTCCCTGTCACTATGCCAACTCCATCTCCCTGGTGTCCCTGTCACTCAGCCCACTCTGTCTCCATGGTGCCCCTGTCCCTTTCCCTGTCACTCAACCAACCCCGTCTCCATGGTGTCCCTGTCCCTTTCACTGTCACTCAGCCAACTCCGTCTCCATGGTGTCCCTGTCCCTTTCCCTGTCACTCAGCCAACTCCGTCTCACTGGTGTCCCTGTCACTCAGCCAACTCCGTCTCCATGGTGTCCCTGTCCCTTTCCCTGTCACTCAGCCAACTCCATCTCCCTGGTGTCCCTGATCCTTTCCCTGTCACTATGCCAACTCCATCTCCCTCGTGTCCCTGTCACTATGCCAACTCCATCTCCCTGGTGTCCCTGTCACTCAGCCAACTCCGTCTCCCTGGTGTCCCTGTCACTCAGCCCACTCTGTCTCCATGGTGTCCCTGTCCCTTTCCCTGTCACTCAGCCAACCCCGTCTCCATGGTGACCCTGTCCTTTTTCCGGTCACTCAGCCAACCCCATCTCCATGGTGACCCTGTACCTTTCCCTCTCACTCAGCCAACTCGACTCCATGGTGTCCCTGTCACTCAGCCAACTCCAACTCCCTGGTGTCCCTGACACTCAGCCAACTCGATCTCCCTGGTGTCCCTGTCATTCAGCCAACTCCGTCTCCATGGTGTCCCTGTCACTCAGCCAACTCCATCTCCCTGGTGTCCCTGTCACTCAGCCAACCCCGTCTCAATGGTGTCCCTGTCACTCAGCCAACTCCGTCTCCCTGGTGTCCCTGTCCCTTTCCCTGTCACTCAGCCAACCCCGTCTCCATGGTGTCCCTGTCACTCAGCCAACCCCGTCTCCATGGTGTCCCTGTCACTCAGCCAACTCCATCTCCCTGGTGTCTCTGTCACTCAGCCAACTCCATCTCCATGGTGTCCCTTTCCCTTTCCCTGTCACTCAGCCAACTTGGTCTCCATGGTGTCCCTGTCCCTTTCCATGTCACTCAGCCAACTCCGTCTCCATGGTGTCCCTGTCACTCAGCCAACTCCGTCTCCATGGTGTCCCTTTCCCTTTCCCTGTCACTCAGCCAACTCGGTCTCCATGGTGTCCCTGTCACTTTCCCTGTCACTCAGCCAACTCCATCTCCATGGTGTCCCTTTCCCTTTCCCTGTCACTCAGCCAACTCGGTCTCCATGGTGTCCCTGTCCCTTTCCCTGTCACTCAGCCAACTCCGTCTCCCTGGTGTCCCTGTCACTCAGCCAACTCCAACTCCATCTCCCTGGTGTCCCTGTCACACAGCCAACTCCGTCTCCCTGGTGTCCCTGTCACTCAGCCAACTCCAACTCCATCTCCCTGGTGTCCCTGTCACACAGCCAACTCTATCTCCCTGGTGTCCCTGTGACTCAGCCAACTCCGTCTCCATGGTGTCCCTGTCACTCAGCCAATTCAGTCTCCATGGTGTCCCTGTCACACAGCCAACTCCTTCTCCATGGTGACCCTGTCCTTTTTCTGGTCACTCAGCCAACCCCATCTCCATGGTGACCCTGTACCTTTCCCTGTCACTCAGCCAACTCGACTCCATGGTGTCCCTGTCACTCAGCCAACTCCAACTCCCTGGTGTCCCTGACACTCAGCCAACTCCATCTCCCTGGTGTCCCTGTCATTCAGCCAACTCCGTCTCCATGGTGTCCCTGTCACTCAGCCAACTCCATCTCCCTGGTGTCCCTGTCACTCAGCCAACCCCGTCTCAATGGTGTCCCTGTCACTCAGCCAACTCCGTCTCCTTGGTGTCCCTGTCCCTTTCCCTGTCCCTCAGCCAACCCCGTCTCCATGGTGTCCCTGTCACTCAGCCAACTCCATCTCCCTGGTGTCCCTGTCACTCAGCCAACTCCATCTCCCTGGTGTCCCTGTCACTCAGCCAACTCCGTCTCCATGGTGTCCCTGCCACTCAGCCAACTCCATCTCCCTTGTGTCCCTGACCCTTTCCCTGTCACTCAGCTAACTACATCTCCCTGGTGTCCCTGTAACTCAGCCAACTCCCATCTCCCTGGTGTCCCTGTCACTCAGCCAACTCCGTCTCCGTGGTATCCCTGTCACTCAGCCAACTCTATCTCCCTGGTGTCCCTGTCAATCAGCCAACTCCGTCTCCGTGGTGTCCCTGTCACTCAGCCAACTCTGTCTCCATGGTGTCCCTTTCTCTTTCCCTGCACTCAGCCAACTCGGTCTCCATGGTGTCCCTGTCCCTTTCCATGTCACTCAGCCAACTCCGTCTCCATGGTGTGCCTGTCACTCAGCCAACTCGGTCTCCATGGTGTCCCTGTCCCTTTCCATGTCACTCAGCCAACTCCGTCTCCCTGGTGTCCCTGTCACTCAGCCAACTCCAACTCCGTCTCCCTGGTGTCCCTGTCCCTTTCCCTGTCACTCAGCCAACTGCATCTCCCTGGTGTCCCTGTCACACAGCCAACTCCATCTCCCTGGTGTCCCTGTGACTCAGCCAACTCTGTCTCCATGGTGTCCCTTTCACTCAGCCAACTCCGTCTCCATGGTGTCCCTGTCACTCAGCCAATTCAGTCTCCATGGTGTCCCTGTCACACAGCCAACTCCTTCTCCATGGTGACCCTGTCCCTTTTCCGGTCACTCAGCCAACCCCATCTCCATGTTGACCCTGTACCTTTCCCTGTCACTCAGCCAACCCGTCTCCATGGTGTCCCTGTCACTCAGCCAACTCCAACTCCCTGGTGTCCCTGACACTCAGCCAACTCTGTCTCCATAGTGTCCCTGTCACTCAGCCAACTCCGTCTCCCTCGTGTCCCTGTCCCTTTCCCTGTCACTCAGCCAACCCTGTCTCCATGGTGTCCCTGTCACTCAGCCAACTCCATCTCCCTGGTGTCCCTGTCACTCAGCCAACTCCATTTCCCTGGTGTCCCTGTCACTCAGCCAACTCCGTCTCCATGGTGTCCCTGACCCTTTCCCTGTCACTCAGCTAACTCCATCTCCCTGGTGTCCCTGTAACTCAGCCAACTCACATCTCCATGGTGTCCCTGTCAACAGCCAACTCCGTCTCCGTGGTGTCCCTGTCACTCAGCCAACTCCATCTCCCTGGTGTCCCTGTCACTCAGCCAACTCTGTCTCCATGGTGTCCCTGTCACTCAGCCAACTCTGTCTCCATGGTGTCCCTTTCCATTTCCCTGTTACTCAGCCAACTCGGTCTCCATGGTGTCCCTGTCCCTTTCCATGTAACTCAGCCAACTCCGTCTCCATGGTGCCCCTTTCCCTTTCCCTGTCACTCAGCCAACTCGGTCTCCATGGTGTCCCTGTCACTTTCCCTGTCACTCAGCCAACTCCGTCTCCATGGTGTCCCTTTCCCTTTCCCTGTCACTCAGCCAACTCGGTCTCCATGGTGTCCCTGTCCCTTTCCCTGTCACTCAGCCAACTCCGTCTCCCTGGTGTCCCTGTCCCTTTCCCTGTCACTCAACCAACTGCATCTCCCTGGTGTCCCTGTCACTCAGCCAACTCCGTCTCCCTGGTGTCCCTGTGACTCAGCCAACTCCGTCTCCCTGGTGTCCCTGTCCCTTTCCCTGTCACTCAGCTGACTCCATCTCCCTGGTGTCCCTGTCACTCAGCCAACTCTGTCTCCATGGTGTCCCTGTCACTCAGCCAACTCCGCCTCTATGGTGACCCTGTCCCTTTCCCGGTCACTCAGCCAACCCCATCTCCATGGTGACCCTGTACCTTTCCCTGCCACTCAGCCAACTCCGTCTCCATGGTGTCCCTGTCCCTCTCCCTGTCACTCAGCCAACTCCATCTCCCTGGTGTCCCTGTCACTCAGCCAACTCGGTCTCCATGGTGTCCCTGTCCCTTTCCCTGTCACTCAGCCAACTCCGTCTCCCTGGTGTCCCTGTCACTCAGCCAACTCCGTCTCCCTGGTGTCCCTGTCACTCAGCCAACTCCGTCTCCCTGGTGTCCCTGTCACTCAGCCAACCCCGTCTCCCTGGCGTCCCTGTCACTCAGCCAACTCCATCTCCCTGGTGTCCCTGTCACTCAGCCAACTCTGTCTCCATGGTGTCCCTGCCACTCAGCCAACTCCGTCTCCGTGGTGTCCCTGTCCCTTTCCCTGTCACTCAGCCAACTCCATCTCCCTGGTGTCCCTGGCACTCAACCAACTCCAAGTCCGTCTCCATGGTGTCCCTGTCCCTTTCCCTGTCACTCAGCCAACTCCATCTCCCTGGTGTCCCTGTCACTCAGCCAACTCCGTCTCCCTGGTGTCCCTGTCACTCAGCCAACTCCGTCTCCCTGGTGTCCCTGTCACTCAGCCAACCCCGTCTCCCTGCGTCCCTGTCACTCAGCCAACTCTATCTCCCTTGTGTCCCTGTCACTCAGCCAACTCCGTCTCCCTCGTGTCCCTGTCACTATGCCAACTCCATCTCCCTAGTGTCCCTGTCACTATGCCAACTCCATCTCCCTGGTGTCCCTGTCACTCAGCCCACTCTGTCTCCATGGTGCCCCTGTCCCTTTCCCTGTCACTCAAACAACCCCGTCTCCATGGTGTCCCTGTCCCTTTCACTGTCACTCAGCCAACTCCGTCTCCATGGTGTCCCTGTCCCTTTCCCTGTCACTCAGCCAACTCCGTCTCCCTGGTGTCCCTGTCACTCAGCCAACTCCGTCTCCATGGTGTCCCTGTCCCTTTCCCTGTCACTCAGCCAACTCCATCTCCCTGGTGTCCCTGATCCTTTCCCTGTCACTATGCCAACTCCATCTCCCTCGTGTCCCTGTCACTATGCCAACTCCATCTCCCTGGTGTCCCTGTCACTCAGCCAACTCCGTCTCCCTGGTGTCCCTGTCACTCAGCCCACTCTGTCTCCATGGTGTCCCTGTCCCTTTCCCTGTCACTCAGCCAACCCCGTCTCCATGGTGACCCTGTCCTTTTTCCGGTCACTCAGCCAACCCCATCTCCATGGTGACCCTGAACCTTTCCCTGTCACTCAGCCAACGCGACTCCATGAAGTCCCTGTCACTCAGCCAACTCCAACTCCCTGGTGTCCCTGACACTCAGCCAACTCCATCTCCCTGGTGTCCCTGTCATTCAGCCAACTCCGTCTCCATGGTGTCCCTGTCACTCAGCCAACTCCATCTCCCTGGTGTCCCTGTCACTCAGCCAACACCGTCTCTATGGTGTCCCTGTCACTCAGCCAACTCCGTCTCCCTGGTGTCCCTGTCACTTTCCCTGTCACTCAGCCAACCCCGTCTCCATGGTGTCCCTGTCACTCAGCCAACCCCGTCTCCATGGTGTCCCTGTCACTCAGCCAACTCCATCTCCATGGTGTCCCTGTCACTCAGCCAACTCCGTCTCCATGGTGTCCCTTTCCCTTTCCCTATCACTCAGCCAACTCGGTCTCCATGGTGTCCCTGTCCCTTTCCCTGTCACTCAGCCAACTCCGTCTCCCTGGTGTCCCTGTCACTCAGCCAACTCCAACTCCATCTCGCTGGTGCCCCTGTCACACAGCCAACTCCGTCTCCCTGGTGTCCCTGTCACTCAGCCAACTCCAACTCCATCTCCCTGGTGTCCCTGTCACACAGCCAACTCTATCTCCCTGGTGTCCCTGTGACTCAGCCAACTCCGTCTCCATGGTGTCCCTGTCACTCAGCCAATTCAGTCTCCATGGTGTCCCTGTCACACAGCCAACTCCTTCTCCATGGTGACCCTGTCCTTTTTCCGGTCACTCAGCCAACCCCATCTCCATGGTGACCCTGTACCTTTCCCTGTCACTCAGCCAACTCGACTCCATGGTGTCCCTGTCACTCAGCCAACTCCAACTCCCTGGTGTCCCTGACACTCAGCCAACTCCATCTCCCTGGTGTCCCTGTCATTCAGCCAACTCCGTCTCCATGGTGTCCCTGTCACTCAGCCAACTCCATCTCCCTGGTGTCCCTGTCACTCAGCCAACCCCGTCTCCATGGTGTCCCTGTCACTCAGCCAACTCCGTCTCCCTGGTGTCCCTGTCCCTTTCCCTGTCACTCAGCCAACCCCGTCTCCATGGTGTCCCTGTCACTCAGCCAACTCCATCTCCCTGGTGTCCCTGTCACTCAGCCAACTCCGTCTCCATGGTGTCCCTGCCACTCAGCCAACTCCATCTCCCTTGTGTCCCTGACCCTTTCCCTGTCACTCAGCTAACTACATCTCCCTGGTGTCCCTGTAACTCAGCCAACTCCCATCTCCCTGGTGTCCCTGTCACTCAGCCAACTCCGTCTCCGTGGTGTCCCTGTCACTCAGCCAACTCTATCTCCCTGGTGTCCCTGTCAATCAGCCAACTCCGTCTCCGTGGTGTCCCTGTCACTCAGCCAACTCTGTCTCCATGGTGTCCCTTTCCCTTTCCCTGTCACTCAGCCAACTCGGTCTCCATGGTGTCCCTGTCCCTTTCCATGTCACTCAGCCAACTCCGTCTCCATGGTGTGCCTGTCACTCAGCCAACTCGGTCTCCATGGTGTCCCTGTCCCTTTCCATGTCACTCAGCCAACTCCATCTCCCTGGTGTCCCTGTCATTCAGCCAACTCCGTCTCCATGGTGTCCCTGTCACTCAGCCAACTCCATCTCCCTGGTGTCCCTGTCACTCAGCCAACCCCGTCTCAATGGTGTCCCTGTCACTCAGCCAACTCCGTCTCCCTGGTGTCCCTGTCACTTTCCCTGTCACTCAGCCAACCCCGTCTCCATGGTGTCCCTGTCACTCAGCCAACCCCGTCTCCATGGTGTCCCTGTCACTCAGCCAACTCCATCTCCATGGTGTCCCTGTCACTCAGCCAACTCCGTCTCCATGGTGTCCCTTTCCCTTTCCCTGTCACTCAGCCAACTCGGTCTCCATGGTGTCCCTGTCCCTTTCCCTGTCACTCAGCCAACTCCGTCTCCCTGGTGTCCCTGTCACTCAGCCAACTCCAACTCCATCTCGCTGGTGTCCCTGTCACACAGCCAACTCCGTCTCCCTGGTGTCCCTGTCACTCAGCCAACTCCAACTCCGTCTCCATGGTGTCCCTGTCACTCAGCCAATTCAGTCTCCATGGTGTCCCTGTCACACAGCCAACTCCTTCTCCATGGTGACCCTGTCCTTTTTCCGGTCACTCAGCCAACCCCATCTCCATGGTGACCCTGTACCTTTCCCTGTCACTCAGCCAACTCGACTCCATGGTGTCCCTGTCACTCAGCCAACTCCAACTCCCTGGTGTCCCTGACACTCAGCCAACTCCATCTCCCTGGTGTCCCTGTCATTCAGCCAACTCCGTCTCCATGGTGTCCCTGTCACTCAGCCAACTCCATCTCCCTGGTGTCCCTGTCACTCAGCCAACCCCGTCTCCATGGTGTCCCTGTCACTCAGCCAACTCCGTCTCCCTGGTGTCCCTGTCCCTTTCCCTGTCACTCAGCCAACCCCGTCTCCATGGTGTCCCTGTCACTCAGCCAACTCCATCTCCCTGGTGTCCCTGTCACTCAGCCAACTCCATCTCCCTGGTGTCCCTGTCACTCAGCCAACTCCGTCTCCATGGTGTCCCTGCCACTCAGCCAACTCCATCTCCCTTGTGTCCCTGACCCTTTCCCTGTCACTCAGCTAACTACATCTCCCTGGTGTCCCTGTAACTCAGCCAACTCCCATCTCCCTGGTGTCCCTGTCACTCAGCCAACTCCGTCTCCGTGGTTTCCCTGTCACTCAGCCAACTCTATCTCCCTGGTGTCCCTGTCAATCAGCCAACTCCGTCTCCGTGGTGTCCCTGTCACTCAGCCAACTCTGTCTCCATGGTGTCCCTTTCCCTTTCCCTGTCACTCAGCCAACTCGGTCTCCATGGTGTCCCTGTCCCTTTCCATGTCACTCAGCCAACTCCGTCTCCATGGTGTGCCTGTCACTCAGCCAACTCGGTCTCCATGGTGTCCCTGTCCCTTTCCATGTCACTCAGCCAACTCCGTCTCCCTGGTGTCCCTGTCACTCAGCCAACTCCAACTCCGTCTCCCTGGTGTCCCTGTCCCTTTCCCTGTCACTCAGCCAACTGCATCTCCCTGGTGTCCCTGTCACACAGCCAACTCCATCTCCCTGGTGTCCCTGTGACTCAGCCAACTCCGTCTCCATGGTGTCCCTGTCACTCAGCCAACTCCGTCTCCATGGTGTCCCTGTCACTCAGCCAACTCCGTCTCCCTGGTGTCCCTGTCCCTTTCCCTGTCACTCAGCCAACCCCGTCTCCATGGTGTCCCTGTCACTCAGCCAACTCCATCTCCCTGGTGTCCCTGTCACTCAGCCAACTCCGTCTCCATGGTGTCCCTGCCACTCAGCCAATTCCATCTCCCTTGTGTCCCTGACCCTTTCCCTGTCACTCAGCTAACTACATCTCCCTGGTGTCCCTGTAACTCAGCCAACTCCCATCTCCCTGGTGTCCCTGTCACTCAGCCAACTCCGTCTCCGTGGTGTCCCTGTCACTCAGCCAACTCTATCTCCCTGGTGTCCCTGTCAATCAGCCAACTCCGTCTCCGTGGTGTCCCTGTCACTCAGCCAACTCTGTCTCCATGGTGTCCCTTTCCCTTTCCCTGTCACTCAGCCAAATCGGTCTCCATGGTGTCCCTGTCCCTTTCCATGTCACTCAGCCAACTCCGTCTCCATGGTGTGCCTGTCACTCAGCCAACTCGGTCTCCATGGTGTCCCTGTCCCTTTCCATGTCACTCAGCCAACTCCATCTCCCTGGTGTCCCTGTCATTCAGCCAACTCCGTCTCCATGGTGTCCCTGTCACTCAGCCAACTCCATCTCCCTGGTGTCCCTGTCACTCAGCCAACCCCGTCTCAATGGTGTCCCTGTCACTCAGCCAACTCCGTCTCCCTGGTGTCCCTGTCACTTTCCCTGTCACTCAGCCAACCCCGTCTCCATGGTGTCCCTGTCACTCAGCCAACCCCGTCTCCATGGTGTCCCTGTCACTCAGCCAACTCCATCTCCATGGTGTCCCTGTCACTCAGCCAACTCCGTCTCCATGGTGTCCCTTTCCCTTTCCCTGTCACTCAGCCAACTCGGTCTCCATGGTGTCCCTGTCCCTTTCCCTGTCACTCAGCCAACTCCGTCTCCCTGGTGTCCCTGTCACTCAGCCAACTCCAACTCCATCTCGCTGGTGTCCCTGTCACACAGCCAACTCCGTCTCCCTGGTGTCCCTGTCACTCAGCCAACTCCAACTCCATCTCCCTGGTGTCCCTGTCACACAGCCAACTCTATCTCCCTGGTGTCCCTGTGACTCAGCCAACTCCGTCTCCATGGTGTCCCTGTCACTCAGCCAATTCAGTCTCCATGGTGTCCCTGTCACACAGCCAACTCCTTCTCCATGGTGACCCTGTCCTTTTTCCGGTCACTCAGCCAACCCCATCTCCATGGTGACCCTGTACCTTTCCCTGTCACTCAGCCAACTCGACTCCATGGTGTCCCTGTCACTCAGCCAACTCCAACTCCCTGGTGTCCCTGACACTCAGCCAACTCCATCTCCCTGGTGTCCCTGTCATTCAGCCAACTCCGTCTCCATGGTGTCCCTGTCACTCAGCCAAATCCATCTCCCTGGTGTCCCTGTCACTCAGCCAACCCCGTCTCCATGGTGTCCCTGTCACTCAGCCAACTCCGTCTCCCTGGTGTCCCTGTCCCTTTCCCTGTCACTCAGCCAACCCCGTCTCCATGGTGTCCCTGTCACTCAGCCAACTCCATCTCCCTGGTGTCCCTGTCACTCAGCCAACTCCATCTCCCTGGTGTCCCTGTCACTCAGCCAACTCCGTCTCCATGGTGTCCCTGCCACTCAGCCAACTCCATCTCCCTTGTGTCCCTGACCCTTTCCCTGTCACTCAGCTAACTACATCTCCCTGGTGTCCCTGTAACTCAGCCAACTCCCATCTCCCTGGTGTCCCTGTCACTCAGCCAACTCCGTCTCCGTGGTGTCCCTGTCACTCAGCCAACTCTATCTCCCTGGTGTCCCTGTCAATCAGCCAACTCCGTCTCCGTGGTGTCCCTGTCACTCAGCCAACTCTGTCTCCATGGTGTCCCTTTCCCTTTCCCTGTCACTCAGCCAACTCGGTCTCCATGGTGTCCCTGTCCCTTTCCATGTCACTCAGCCAACTCCGTCTCTATGGTGTGCCTGTCACTCAGCCAACTCGGTCTCCATGGTGTCCCTGTCCCTTTCCATGTCACTCAGCCAACTCCGTCTCCCTGGTGTCCCTGTCACTCAGCCAACTCCAACTCCGTCTCCCTGGTGTCCCTGTCCCTTTCCCTGTCACTCAGCCAACTGCATCTCCCTGGTGTCCCTGTCACACAGCCAACTCCATCTCCCTGGTGTCCCTGTGACTCAGCCAACTCCGTCTCCATGGTGTCCCTGTCACTCAGCCAACTCCGTCTCCATGGTGTCCCTGTCACTCAGCCAATTCTGTCTCCATGGTGTCCCTGTCTCACAGCCAACTCCTTCTCCATGGTGACCCTGTCCCTTTTCCGGTCACTCAGCCAACCCCATCTCCATGGTGACCCTGTACCTTTCCCTTTCACTCAGCCAACTCGTCTCCATGGTGTCCCTGTCACTCAGCCAACTCCAACTCCCTGGTGTCCCTGACACTCAGCCAACTCTGTCTCCATGGTGTCCCTGTCACTCAGCCAACTCCGTCTCCCTGGTGTCCCTGTCCCTTTCCCTGTCACTCAGCCAACCCTGTCTCCATGGTGTCCCTGTCACTCAGCCAACTCCATCTCCCTGGTGTCCCTGTCACTCAGCCAACTCCATTTCCCTGGTGTCCCTGTCACTCAGCCAACTCCGTCTCCATGGTGTCCCTGACCCTTTCCCTGTCACTCAGCTAACTCCATCTCCCTGGTGTCCCTGTAACTCAGCCAACTCACATCTCCATGGTGTCCCTGTCAACAGCCAACTCCGTCTCCGTGGTGTCCCTGTCACTCAGCCAACTCCATCTCCCTGGTGTCCCTGTCACTCAGCCAACTCTGTCTCCATGGTGTCCCTGTCACTCAGCCAACTCTGTCTCCATGGTGTCCCTTTCCATTTCCCTGTTACTCAGCCAACTCGGTCTCCATGGTGTCCCTGTCCCTTTCCATGTAACTCAGCCAACTCCGTCTCCATGGTGTCCCTTTCCCTTTCCCTGTCACTCAGCCAACTCGGTCTCCATGGTGTCCCTGTCACTTTCCCTGTCACTCAGCCAACTCCGTCTCCATGGTGTCCCTTTCCCTTTCCCTGTCACTCAGCCAACTCGGTCTCCATGGTGTCCCTGTCCCTTTCCCTGTCACTCAGCCAACTCCGTCTCCCTGGTGTCCCTGTCCCTTTCCCTGTCACTCAACCAACTGCATCTCCCTGGTGTCCCTGTCACTCAGCCAACTCCGTCTCCCTGGTGTCCCTGTGACTCAGCCAACTCCGTCTCCCTGGTGTCCCTGTCCCTTTCCCTGTCACTCAGCTGACTCCATCTCCCTCGTGTCCCTGTCACTCAGCCAACTCTGTCTCCATGGTGTCCCTGTCACTCAGCCAACTCCGCCTCTATGGTGACCCTGTCCCTTTCCCGGTCACTCAGCCAACCCCATCTCCATGGTGACCCTGTACCTTTCCCTGCCACTCAGCCAACTCCGTCTCCATGGTGTCCCTGTCCCTCTCCCTGTCACTCAGCCAACTCCATCTCCCTGGTGTCCCTGGCACTCAGCCAACTCCAACTCCGTCTCCATGGTGTCCCTGTCCCTTTCCCTGTCACTCAGCCAACTCCATCTCCCTGGTGTCCCTGTCACTCAGCCAACTCGGTCTCCATGGTGTCCCTGTCCCTTTCCCTGTCACTCAGCCAACTCCGTCTCCCTGGTGTCCCTGTCACTCAGCCAACTCCGTCTCCCTGGTGTCCCTGTCACTCAGCCAACTCCGTCTCCCTGGTGTCCCTGTCACTCAGCCAACCCCGTCTCCCTGGCGTCCCTGTCACTCAGCCAACTCCATCTCCCTGGTGTCCCTGTCACTCAGCCAACTCTGTCTCCATGGTGTCCCTGCCACTCAGCCAACTCCGTCTCCATGGTGTCCCTGTCCCTTTCCCTGTCACTCAGCCAACTCCATCTCCCTGGTGTCCCTGGCACTCAACCAACTCCAAGTCCGTCTCCATGGTGTCCCTGTCCCTTTCCCTGTCACTCAGCCAACTCCATCTCCCTGGTGTCCCTGTCACTCAGCCAACTCCGTCTCCCTGGTGTCCCTGTCACTCAGCCAACCCCGACTTCCTGCGTCCCTGTCACTCAGCCAACTCTATCTCCCTTGTGTCCCTGTCACTCAGCCAACTCCGTCTCCCTCGTGTCCCTGTCACTATGCCAACTCCATCTCCCTAGTGTCCCTGTCACTATGCCAACTCCATCGCCCTGGTGTCCCTGTCACTCAGCCCACTCTGTCTCCATGGTGCCCCTGTCCCTTTCCCTGTCACTCAACCAACCCCGTCTCCATGGTGTCCCTGTCCCTTTCACTGTCACTCAGCCAACTCCGTCTCCATGGTGTCCCTGTCCCTTTCCCTGTCACTCAGCCAACTCCGTCTCCCTGGTGTCCCTGTCACTCAGCCAACTCCGTCTCCATGGTGTCCCTGTCCCTTTCCCTGTCACTCAGCCAACTCCATCTCCCTGGTGTCCCTGATCCTTTCCCTGTCACTATGCCAACTCCATCTCCCTCGTGTCCCGGTCACTATGCCAACTCCATCTCCCTGGTGTCCCTGTCACTCAGCCAACTCCGTCTCCCTGGTGTCCCTGTCACTCAGCCCACTCTGTCTCCATGGTGTCCCTGTCCCTTTCCCTGTCACTCAGCCAACCCCGTCTCCATGGTGACCCTGTCCTTTTTCCGGTCACTCAGCCAACCCCATCTCCATGGTGACCCTGTACCTTTCCCTGTCACTCAGCCAACTCGACTCCATGGTGTCCCTGTCACTCAGCCAACTCCAACTCCCTGGTGTCCCTGACACTCAGCCAACTCCATCTCCCTGGTGTCCCTGTCATTCAGCCAACTCCGTCTCCATGGTGTCCCTGTCACTCAGCCAACTCCATCTCCCTGGTGTCCCTGTCACTCAGCCAACCCCATCTCAATGGTGTCCCTGTCACTCAGCCAACTCCGTCTCCCTGGTGTCCCTGTCCCTTTCCCTGTCACTCAGCCAACCCCGTCTCCATGGTGTCCCTGTCACTCAGCCAACCCCGTCTCCATGGTGTCCCTGTCACTCAGCCAACTCCATCTCCCTGGTGTCTCTGTCACTCAGCCAACTCCATCTCCATGGTGTCCCTTTCCCTTTCCCTGTCACTCAGCCAACTTGGTCTCCATGGTGTCCCTGTCCCTTTCCATGTCACTCAGCCAACTCCGTCTCCATGGTGTCCCTGTCACTCAGCCAACTCCGTCTCCATGGTGTCCCTTTCCCTTTCCCTGTCACTCAGCCAACTCGGTCTCCATGGTGTCCCTGTCACTTTCCCTGTCACTCAGCCAACTCCATCTCCATGGTGTCCCTTTCCCTTTCCCTGTCACTCAGCCAACTCGGTCTCCATGGTGTCCCTGTCCCTTTCCCTGTCACTCAGCCAACTCCGTCTCCCTGGTGTCCCTGTCACTCAGCCAACTCCAACTCCATCTCGCTGGTGTCCCTGTCACACAGCCAACTCCGTCTCCCTGGTGTCCCTGTCACTCAGCCAACTCCAACTCCATCTCCCTGGTGTCCCTGTCACACAGCCAACTCTATCTCCCTGGTGTCCCTGTGACTCAGCCAACTCCGTCTCCATGGTGTCCCTGTCACTCAGCCAATTCAGTCTCCATGGTGTCCCTGTCACACAGCCAACTCCTTCTCCATGGTGACCCTGTCCTTTTTCCGGTCACTCAGCCAACCCCATCTCCATGGTGATACCCTGTACCTTTCCCTGTCACTCAGCCAACTCGACTCCATGGTGTCCCTGTCACTCAGCCAACTCCAACTCCCTGGTGTCCCTGACACTCAGCCAACTCCATCTCCCTGGTGTCCCTGTCATTCAGCCAACTCCGTCTCCATGGTGTCCCTGTCACTCAGCCAACTCCATCTCCCTGGTGTCCCTGTCACTCAGCCAACCCCGTCTCAATGGTGTCCCTGTCACTCAGCCAACTCCGTCTCCCTGGTGTCCCTGTCCCTTTCCCTGTCACTCAGCCAACCCCGTCTCCATGGTGTCCCTGTCACTCAGCCAACTCCATCTCCCTGGTGTCCCTGTCACTCAGCCAACTCCATCTCCCTGGTGTCCCTGTCACTCAGCCAACTCCGTCTCCATGGTGTCCCTGCCACTCAGCCAACTCCATCTCCCTTGTGTCCCTGACCCTTTCCCTGTCACTCAGCTAACTACATCTCCCTGGTGTCCCTGTAACTCAGCCAACTCCCATCTCCCTGGTGTCCCTGTCACTCAGCCAACTCCGTCTCCGTGGTGTCCCTGTCACTCAGCCAACTCTATCTCCCTGGTATCCCTGTCAATCAGCAAACTCCGTCTCCGTGGTGTCCCTGTCACTCAGCCAACTCTGTCTCCATGGTGTCCCTTTCCCTTTCCCTGTCACTCAGCCAACTCGGTCTCCATGGTGTCCCTGTCCCTTTCCATGTCACTCAGCCAACTCCGTCTCCATGGTGTGCCTGTCACTCAGCCAACTCGGTCTCCATGGTGTCCCTGTCCCTTTCCATGTCACTCAGCCAACTCCGTCTCCCTGGTGTCCCTGTCACTCAGCCAACTCCAACTCCGTCTCCCTGGTGTCCCTGTCCCTTTCCCTGTCACTCAGCCAACTGCATCTCCCTGGTGTCCCTGTCACACAGCCAACTCCATCTCCCTGGTGTCCCTGTGACTCAGCCAACTCCGTCTCCATGGTGTCCCTGTCACTCAGCCAACTCCGTCTCCATGGTGTCCCTGTCACTCAGCCAATTCAGTCTCCATGGTGTCCCTGTCACACAGCCAACTCCTTCTCCATGGTGACCCTGTCCCTTTTCCGGTCACTCAGCCAACCCCATCTCCATGGTGTCACTGTCCCTTTCACTGTCACTCAGCCAACTCCGTCTCCATGGTGTCCCTGTCCCTTTCCCTGTCACTCAGCCAACTCCGTCTCCCTGGTGTCCCTGTCACTCAGCCAACTCCGTCTCCATGGTGTCCCTGTCCCTTTCCCTGTCACTCAGCCAACTCCATCTCCCTGGTGTCCCTGATCCTTTCCCTGTCACTATGCCAACTCCATCTCCCTCGTGTCCCTGTCACTCAGCCAACTCCATCTCCCTGGTGTCCCTGTCACTCAGCCAACTCCGTCTCCCTGGTGTCCCTGTCACTCAGCCCACTCTGTCTCCATGGTGTCCCTGTCCCTTTCCCTGTCACTCAGCCAACCCCGTCTCCATGGTGACCCTGTCCTTTTTCCGGTCACTCAGCCAACCCCATCTCCATGGTGACCCTGTACCTTTCCCTGTCACTCAGCCAACTCGACTCCATGGTGTCCCTGTCACTCAGCTAACTCCAACTCCCTGGTGTCCCTGACACTCAGCCAACTCCATCTCCCTGGTGTCCCTGTCATTCAGCCAACTCCGTCTCCATGGTGTCCCTGTCACTCAGCCAACTCCATCTCCCTGTTGTCCCTGTCACTCAGCCAACCCCGTCTCAATGGTGTCCCTGTCACTCAGCCAACTCCGTCTCCCTGGTGTCCCTGTCCCTTTCCCTGTCACTCAGCCAACCCCGTCTCCATGGTGTCCCTGTCACTCAGCCAACCCCGTCTCCATGGTGTCCCTGTCACTCAGCCAACTCCATCTCCCTGGTGTCTCTGTCACTCAGCCAACTCCATCTCCATGGTGTCCCTTTCCCTTTCCCTGTCACTCAGCCAACTTGGTCTCCATGGTGTCCCTGTCCCTTTCCATGTCACTCAGCCAACTCCGCCTCCATGGTGTCCCTGTCACTCAGCCAACTCCGTCTCCATGGTGTCCCTTTCCCTTTCCCTGTCACTCAGCCAACTCGGTCTCCATGGTGTCCCTGTCACTTTCCCTGTCACTCAGCCAACTCCATCTCCATGGTGTCCCTTTCCCTTTCCCTGTCACTCAGCCAACTCGGTCTCCATGGTGTCCCTGTCCCTTTCCCTGTCACTCAGCCAACTCCGTCTCCCTGGTGTCCCTGTCACTCTGCCAACTCCAACTCCATCTCCCTGGTGTCCCTGTCACACAGCCAACTCCGTCTCCCTGGTGTCCCTGTCACTCAGCCAACTCCAACTCCATCTCCCTGGTGTCCCTGTCACACAGCCAACTCTATCTCCCTGGTGTCCCTGTGACTCAGCCAACTCCGTCTCCATGGTGTCCCTGTCACTCAGCCAATTCAGTCTCCATGGTGTCCCTGTCACACAGCCAACTCCTTCTCCATGGTGACCCTGTCCTTTTTCCGGTCACTCAGCCAACCCCATCTCCATGGTGACCCTGTACCTTTCCCTGTCACTCAGCCAAGTCGACTCCATGGTGTCCCTGTCACTCAGCCAACTCCAAATCCCTGGTGTCCCTGACACTCAGCCAACTCCATCTCCCTGGTGTCCCTGTCATTCAGCCAACTCCGTCTCCATGGTGTCCCTGTCACTCAGCCAACTCCATCTCCCTGGTGTCCCTGTCACTCAGCCAACCCCGTCTCAATGGTGTCCCTGTCACTCAGCCAACTCCGTCTCCCTGGTGTCCCTGTCCCTTTCCCTGTCACTCAGCCAACCCCGTCTCCATGGTGTCCCTGTCACTCAGCCAACTCCATCTCCCTGGTGTCCCTGTCACTCAGCCAACTCCATCTCCCTGGTGTCCCTGTCACTCAGCCAACTCCGTCTCCATGGTGTCCCTGCCACTCAGCCAACTCCATCTCCCTTGTGTCCCTGACCCTTTCCCTGTCACTCAGCTAACTACATCTCCCTGGTGTCCCTGTAACTCAGCCAACTCCCATCTCCCTGGTGTCCCTGTCACTCAGCCAACTCCGTCTCCGTGGTGTCCCTGTCACTCAGCCAACTCTATCTCCCTGGTGTCCCTGTCAATCAGCCAACTCCGTCTCCGTGGTGTCCCTTTCACTCAGCCAACTCTGTCTCCATGGTGTCCCTTTCCCTTTCCCTGTCACTCAGCCAACTCGGTCTCCATGGTGTCCCTGTCCCTTTCCATGTCACTCAGCCAACTCCGTCTCCATGGTGTGCCTGTCACTCAGCCAACTCGGTCTCCATGGTGTCCCTGTCCCTTTCCATGTCACTCAGCCAACTCCGTCTCCCTGGTGTCCCTGTCACTCAGCCAACTCCAACTCCGTCTCCCTGGTGTCCCTGTCCCTTTCCCTGTCACTCAGCCAACTGCATCTCCCTGGTGTCCCTGTCACACAGCCAACTCCATCTCCCTGGTGTCCCTGTGACTCAGCCAACTCCGTCTCCATGGTGTCCCTGTCACTCAGCCAACTCCGTCTCCATGGTGTCCCTGTCACTCAGCCAATTCAGTCTCCATGGTGTTCCTGTCACACAGCCAACTCCTTCTCCATGGTGACCCTGTCCCTTTTCCGGTCACTCAGCCAACCCCATCTCCATGGTGACCCTGTACCTTTCCCTGTCACTCAGCCAACTCGTCTCCATGGTGTCCCTGTCACTCAGCCAACTCCAACTCCCTGGTGTCCCTGACACTCAGCCAACTCTGTCTCCATGGTGTCGCTGTCACTCAGCCAACTCCGTCTCCCTGGTGTCCCTGTCCCTTTCCCTCTCACTCAGCCAACCCCGTCTCCATGGTGTCCCTGTCACTCAGCCAACTCCATCTCCCTGGTGTCCCTGTCACTCAGCCAACTCCATCTCCCTGGTGTCCCTGTCACTCAGCCAACTCCGTCTCCATGGTGTCCCTGACCCTTTCCCTGTCACTCAGCTAACTCCATCTCCCTGGTGTCCCTGTAACTCAGCCAACTCCCATCTCCATGGTGTCCCTGTCACTCAGCCAACTCCGTCTCCGTGGTGTCCCTGTCACTCAGCCAACTCCATCTCCCTGGTGTCCCTGTCACTCAGCCAACTCTGTCTCCATGGTGTCCCTGTCACTCAGCCAACTCTGTCTCCATGGTGTCCCTTTCCATTTCCCTGTTACTCAGCCAACTCGGTCTCCATGGTGTCCCTGTCCCTTTCCATGTCACTCAGCCAACTCCGTCTCCATGGTGTCCCTTTCCCTTTCCCTGTCACTCAGCCAACTCGGTCTCCATGGTGTCCCTGTCACTTTCCCTGTCACTCAGCCAACTCCGTCTCCATGGTGTCCCTTTCCCTTTCCCTGTCACTCAGCCAACTCGGTCTCCATGGTGCCCCTGTCCCATTCCCTGTCACTCAGCCAACTCCGTCTCCCTGGTGTCCCTGTCCCTTTCCCTGTCACTCAACCAACTGCATCTCCCTGGTGTCCCTGTCACTCAGCCAACTCCGTCTCCCTGGTGTCCCTGTGACTCAGCCAACTCCGTCTCCCTGGTGTCCCTGTCCCTTTCCCTGTCACTCAGCTGACTCCATCTTCCTGGTGTCCCTGTCACTCAGCCAACTCTGTCTCCATGGTGTCCCTGTCACTCAGCCAACTCCGCCTCTATGGTGACCCTGTCCCTTTCCCGGTCACTCAGCCAACCCCATCTCCATGGTGACCTTGTACCTTTCCCTGCCACTCAGCCAACTCCGTCTCCATGGTGTCCCTGTCCCTTTCCCTGTCACTCAGCCAACTCCATCTCCCTGGTGTCCCTGGCACTCAGCCAACTCCAACTCCGTCTCCATGGTGTCCCTGTCCCTTTCCCTGTCACTCAGCCAACTCCATCTCCCTGGTGTCCCTGTCACTCAGCCAACTCGGTCTCCATGGTGTCCCTGTCCCTTTCCCTGTCACTCAGCCAACTCCGTCTCCCTGGTGTCCCTGTCACTCAGCCAAATCCGTCTCCCTGGTGTCCCTGTCACTCAGCCAACTCCGTCTCCCTGGTGTCCCTGTCACTCAGCCAACCCCGTCTCCCTGGCGTCCCTGTCACTCAGCCAACTCCATCTCCCTGGCGTCCCTGTCACTCAGCCAACTCTGTCTCCATGGTGTCTCTGTCACTCAGCCAACTCCATCTCCCTGGTGTCCCTGTCACTCAGCCAACTCCGTATCCATGGTGTCCCTGCCACTCAGCCAACTCCGTCTCCATGGTGTCCCTGTCCCTTTCCCTGTCACTCAGCCAACTCCATCTCCCTGGTGTCCCTGGCACTCAACCAACTCCAAGTCCGTCTCCATGGTGTCCCTGTCCCTTTCCCTGTCACTCAGCCAACTCCATCTCCCTGGTGTCCCTGTCACTCAGCCAACTCCGTCTCCCTGGTGTCCCTGTCACTCAGCCAACTCCGTCTCCCTGGTGTCCCTGTCACTCAGCCAACCCCGTCTCCCTGCGTCCCTGTCACTCAGCCAACTCTATCTCCCTTGTGTCCCTGTCACTCAGCCAACTCCGTCTCCCTCGTGTCCCTGTCACTATGCCAACTCCATCTCCCTCGTGTCCCTGTCACTATGCCAACTCCATCTCCCTGGTGTCCCTGTCACTCAGCCCACTCTGTCTCCATGGTGTCCCTGTCCCTTTCCTTGTCACTCAGCCAACCCCGTCTCCATGGTGTCCCTGTCCCTTTCACTGTCACTCAGCCAACTCCGTCTCCATGGTGTCCCTGTCCCTTTCCCTGTCACTCAGCCAACTCCGTCTCCCTGGTGTCGCTGTCACTCAGCCAACTCCGTCTCCATGGTGTCCCTGTCCCTTTCCCTGTCACTCAGCCAACTCCATCTCCCTGGTGTCCCTGATCCTTTCCCTGTCACTCAGCCAACTCCATCTCCCTGGTGTCCCTGTCACTATGCCAACTCCATCTCCCTGGTGTCCCTGTCACTCAGCCCACTCTGTCTCCATGGTGTCCCTGTCCCTTTCCCTGTCACTCAGCCAACCCCGTCTCCATGGTGACCCTGTCCTTTTTCCGGTCACTCAGCCAACCCCATCTCCGGGGTGACCCTGTACCTTTCCCTGTCACTCAGCCAACTCGACTCCATGGTGTCCCTGTCACTCAGCCAACGCCAACTCCCTGGTGTCCCTGACACTCAGCCAACTCCGTCTCCATGGTGTCCCTGTCACTCAGCCAACTCCATCTCCCTGGTGTCCCTGTCACTCAGCCAACCCCGTCTCAATGGTGTCCCTGTCACTCAGCCAACTCCGTCTCCCTGGTGTCCCTGTCCCTTTCCCTGTCACTCAGCCAACCCCGTCTCCATGGTGTCCCTGTCACTCAGCCAACTCCATCTCCCTGGTGTCCCTGTCACTCAGCCAACTCCATCTCCCTGGTGTCCCTGTCACTCAGCCAACTCCGTCTCCATGGTGTCCCTGCCACTCAGCCAACTCCATCTCCCTTGTGTCCCTGACCCTTTCCCTGTCACTCAGCTAACTACATCTCCCTGGTGTCCCTGTAACTCAGCCAACTCCCATCTCCCTGGTGTCCCTGTCACTCAGCCAACTCCGTCTCCGTGGTGTCCCTGTCACTCAGCCAACTCTATCTCCCTGGTGTCCCTGTCAATCAGCCAACTCCGTCTCCGTGGTGTCCCTGTCACTCAGCCAACTCTGTCTCCATGGTGTCCCTTTCCCTTTCCCTGTCACTCAGCCAACTCGGTCTCCATGGTGTCCCTGTCCCTTTCCATGTCACTCAGCCAACTCCGTCTCCATGGTGTGCCTGTCACTCAGCCAACTCGGTCTCCATGGTGTCCCTGTCCCTTTCCATGTCACTCAGCCAACTCCGTGTCCCTGGTGACCCTGTCACTCAGCCAACTCCAACTTCGTCTCCCTGGTGTCCCTGTCCCTTTCCCTGTCACTCAGCCAACTGCATCTCCCTGGTGTCCCTGTCACACAGCCAACTCCATCTCCCTGGTGTCCCTGTGACTCAGCCAACTCCGTCTCCATGGTGTCCCTGTCACTCAGCCAACTCCGTCTCCGTGGTAGCCCTGTCACTCAGCCAATTCAGTCTCCATGGTGTCCCTGTCACACAGCCAACTCCTTCTCCATGGTGACCCTGTCCCTTTTCCGGTCACTCAGCCAACCCCATCTCCATGGTGACCCTGTACCTTTCCCTGTCACTCAGCCAACTCGTCTCCATGGTGTCCCTGTCACTCAGCCAACTCCAACTCCCTGGTGTCCCTGACACCCAGCCAACTCTGTCTCCATGGTGTCCCTGTCACTCAGCCAACTCCGTCTCCCTGGTGTCCCTGTCCCTTTCCCTGTCACTCAGCCAACCCCGTCTCCATGGTGTCCCTGTCACTCAGCCAACTCCATCTCCCTGGTGTCCCTGTCACACAGCCAACGTCATCTCCCTGGTGTCCCTGTCACTCAGCCAACTCCGTCTCCATGGTGTCCCTGACCCTTTCCCTGTCACTCAGCTAACTCCATCTCCCTGGTGTCCCTGTAACTCAGCCAACTCCCATCTCCATGGTGTCCCTGTCACTCAGCCAACTCCGTCTCCGTGGTGTCCCTGTCACTCAGCCAACTCAATCTCCCTGGTGTCCCTGTCACTCAGCCAACTCTGTCTCCATGGTGTCCCTGTCACTCAGCCAACTCTGTCTCCATGGTGTCCCTTTCCATTTCCCTGTTACTCAGCCAACTCGGTCTCCATGGTGTCCCTGTCACTTTCCCTGTCACTCAGCCAACTCCGTCTCCATGGTGTCCCTTTCCCTTTCCCTGTCACTCAACCAACTCGGTCTCCATGGTGTCCCTGTCCCTTTCCCTGTCACTCAGCCAACTCCGTCTCCCTGGTGTCCCTGTCCCTTTCCCTGTCACTCAACCAACTGCATCTCCCTGGTGTCCCTGTCACTCAGCCAACTCCGTCTCCCTGGTGTCCCTTTGACTCAGCCAACTCCGTCTCCCTGGTGTCCCTGTCCCTTTCCCTGTCACTCAGCTGACTCCATCTCCCTGGTGTCCCTGTCACTCAGCCAACTCTGTCTCCATGGTGTCCCTGTCACTCAGCCAACTCCGCCTCTATGGTGACCCTGTCCCTTTCCCGGTCACTCAGCCAACCCCATCTCAATGGTGACCCTGTACCTTTCCCTGCCACTCAGCCAACTCCGTCTCCATGGTGTCCCTGTCCCTTTCCCTGTCACTCAGCCAACTCCATCTCCCTGGTGTCCCTGGCACTCAGCCAACTCCAACTCCGTCTCCATGGTGTCCCTGTCCCTTTCACTGTCACTCAGCCAACTCCGTCTCCCTGGTTTCCCTGTCACTCAGCCAACTCCGTCTCCCTGGTGTCCCTGTCACTCAGCCAACTCCGTCTCCCTGGTGTCCCTGTCACTCAGCCAACCCCGTCTCCCTGGCGTCCCTGTCACTCAGCCAACTCCATCTCCCTGGTGTCCCTGTCACTCAGCCAACTCTGTCTCCATGGTGTCTCTGTCACTCAGCCAACTCCATCTCCCTGGTGTCCCTGTCACTCAGCCAACTCCGTATCCATGGTGTCCCTGCCACTCAGCCAACTCTGTCTCCATGGTGTCCCTGTCCCTTTCCCTGTCACTCAGCCAACTCCATCTCCCTGGTGTCCCTGGCACTCAACCAACTCCAAGTCCGTCTCCATGGTGTCCCTGTCCCTTTCCCTGTCACTCAACCAACTCCATCTCCCTGGTGTCCCTGTCACTCAGCCAACTCCGTCTCCCTGGTGTCCCTGTCACTCAGCCAACTCCTTCTCCCTGGTGTCCCTGTCACTCAGCCAACCCCGTCTCCCTGCGTCCCTGTCACTCAGCCAACTCCGTCTCCCTCGTGTCCCTGTCACTATGCCAACTCCATCTCCCTCGTGTCCCTGTCACTATGCCAACTCCATCTCCCTGGTGTCCCTGTCACTCAGCCCACTCTGTCTCCATGGTGTCCCTGTCCCTTTCCCTGTCACTCAGCCAACCCCGTCTCCATGGTGTCCCTGTCCCTTTCACTGTCACTCAGCCAACTCCGTCTCCATGGTGTCCCTGTCCCTTTCCCTGTCACTCAGCCAACTCCGTCTCCCTGGTGTCCCTGTCACTCAGCCAACTCCGTCTCCATGGTGTCCCTGTCCCTTTCCCTGTCACTCAGCCAACTCCATCTCCCTGGTGTCCCTGATCCTTTCCCTGTCACTCAGCCAACTCCATCTCCCTGGTGTCCCTGTCACTATGCCAAGTCCATCTCCCTGGTGTCCCTGTCACTCAGCCCACTCTGTCTCCATGGTGTCCCTGTCCCTTTCCCTGTCACTCAGCCAACCCCGTCTCCATGGTGACCCTGCCTTTTTCCGGTCACTCAGCCAACCCCATCTCCATGGTGACCCTGTACCTTTCCCTGTCACTCAGCCAACTCGACTCCATGGTGTCCCTGTCACTCAGCCAACTCCAACTCCCTGGTGTCCCTGACACTCAGCCAACTCCATCTCCCTGGTGTCCCTGTCATTCAGCCAACTCCGTCTCCCTGGTGTCCCTGTCCATTTCCCTGTCACTCAGCCAACCCCGTCTCCATGGTGTCCCTGTCACTCAGCCAACTCCATCTCCCTGGTATCCCTGTCACTCAGCCTACTCCTTCTCCATGGTGTCCCTGCCACTCAGCCAACTCCCTCTCCCTTGTGTCCCTGACCCTTTCCCTGTCACTCAGCTAACTACATCTCCCTGGTGTCCCTGTAACTCAGCCAACTCCCATCTCCCTGGTGTCCCTGTCACTCAGCCAACTCCGTCTCCATGGTGTCCCTGTCACTCAGCCAACTCTATCTCCCTGGTGTCCCTGTCAATCAGCCAACTCCGTCTCCGTGGTGTCCCTGTCACTCAGCCAACTCTGTCTCCATGGTGTCCCTTTCCCTTTCCCTGTCACTCAGCCAACTCGGTCTCCATGCTGTCCCGGTCCCTTTCCATGTCACTCAGCCAACTCCGTCTCCATGGTGTGCCTGTCACTCAGCCAACTCGGTCTCCATGGTGTCCCTGTCCCTTTCCATGTCACTCAGCCAACTCCGTCTCCCTGGTGTCCCTGTCACTCAGCCAACTCCAACTCCGTCTCCCTGGTGTCCCTGTCCCTTTCCCTGTCACTCAGCCAAATGCATCTCCCTGGTGTCCCTGTCACACAGCCAACTCTATCTCCCTGGTGTCCCTGTGACTCAGCCAACTCCGTCTCCATGGTGTCCCTGTCACTCAGCCAACTCCGTCTCCATGGTGTCCCTGTCACTCAGCCAATTCAGTCTCCATGGTGTCCCTGTCACACAGCCAACTCCTTCTCCATGGTGACCCTGTCCCTTTTCCGGTCACTCAGCCAACCCCATCTCCATGGTGACCCTGTACCTTTCCCTGTCACTCAGCCAACTCGTCTCCATGGTGTCCCTGTCACTCAGCCAACTCCAACTCCCTGGTGTCCCTGACACTCAGCCAACTCTGTCTCCATGGTGTCCCTGTCACTCAGCCAACTCCGTCTCCCTGGTGTCCCTGTCCCTTTCCCTGTCACTCAGCCAACCCCGTCTCCATGGTGTCCCTGTCACTCAGCCAACTCCATCTCCCTGGTGTCCCTGTCACTCAGCCAACTCCATCTCCCTGGTGTCCCTGTCACTCAGCCAACTCCGTCTCCATGGTTTCCCTGACCCTTTCCCTGTCACTCAGCTAACTCCATCTCCCTGGTGTCCCTGTAACTCAGCCAACTCCCATCTCCATGGTGTCCCTGTCACTCAGCCAACTCCGTCTCCGTGGTGTCCCTGTCACTCAGCCAACTCCATCTCCCTGGTGTCCCTGTCACTCAGCCAACTCTTGTCTCCATGGTGTCCCTGTCACTCAGCCAACTCTGTCTCCATGGTGTCCCTTTCCATTTCCCTGTTACTCAGCCAACTCGGTCTCCATGGTGTCCCTGTCACTTTCCCTGTCACTCAGCCAACTCCGTCTCCATGGTGTCCCTTTCCCTTTCCCTGTCACTCAGCCAACTCAGTCTCCTTGGTGTCCCTGTCCCTTTCCCTGTCACTCAGCCAACTGCATCTCCCTGGTGTCCCTGTCACACAGCCAACTCCATCTCCCTGGTGTCCCTGTCCCTTTCCCTGTCACTCAACCAACTGCATCTCCCTGGTGTCCCTGTCACTCAGCCAACTCCGTCTCCCTGGTGTCCCTGTGACTCAGCCAACTCCGTCTCCCTGGTGTCCCTGTCCCTTTCCCTGTCACTCAGCTGACTCCATCTCCCTCGTGTCCCTGTCACTCAGCCAACTCTGTCTCCATGTTGTCCCTGTCACTCAGCCAACTCCGCCTCTATGGTGACCCTGTCCCTTTCCCGGTCACTCAGCCAACCCCAACTCCATGGTGACCCTGTACCTTTCCCTGCCACTCAGCCAACTCCGTCTCCATGATGTCCCTGTCCCTTTCCCTGTCACTCAGCCAACTCCATCTCCCTGGTGTCCCTGGCACTCAGCCAACTCCAACTCCGTCTCCATGGTGTCCCTGTCCCTTTCCCTGTCACTCAGCCAACTCCATCTCCCTGGTGTCCCTGTCACTCAGCCAACTCCATCTCCCTGGTGTCCCTGTCACTCAGCCAACTCGGTCTCCATGGTGTCCCTGTCCCTTTCCCTGTCACTCAGCCAACTCCGTCTCCCTGGTGTCCCTGTCACTCAGCCAACTCCGTCTCCCTGGTGTCCCTGTCACTCAGCCAACTCCGTCTCCCTGGTGTCCCTGTCACTCAGCCAACCCCGTCTCCCTGGCGTCCCTATCACTCAGCCAACTCCATCTCCCTGGTGTCCCTGTCACTCAGCCAACTCTGTCTCCATGGTGTCTCTGTCACTCAGCCAACTCCATCTCCCTGGTGTCCCTGTCACTCAGCCAACTCCGTATCCATGGTGTCCCTGCCACTCAGCCAACTCCGTCTCCATGGTGTCCCTGTCCCTTTCCCTGTCACTCAGCCAACTCCATCTCCCTGGTGTCCCTGGCACTCAACCAACTCCAAGTCCGTCTCCATGGTGTCCCTGTCCCTTTCCCTGTCACTCAGCCAACTCCATCTCCCTGGTGTCCCTGTCACTCAGCCAACTCCGTCTCCCTGGTGTCCCTGTCACTCAGCCAACTCCGTCTCCCTGGTGTTCCTGTCACTCAGCCAACCCCGTCTCCCTGCGTCCCTGTCACTCAGCCAACTCTATCTCCCTTGTGTCCCTGTCACTCAGCCAACTCCGTCTCCCTCGTGTCCCTGTCACTATGCCAACTCCATCTCCCTCGTGTCCCTGTCACTATGCCAACTCCATCTCCCTGGTGTCACTGTCACTCAGCCCACTCTGTCTCCATGGTGTCCCTGTCCCTTTCCCTGTCACTCAGCCAACCCCGTCTCCATGGTGTCCCTGTCCCTTTCACTGTCACTCAGCCAACTCCGTCTCCATGGTGTCCCTGTCCCTTTCCCTGTCACTCAGCCAACTCCGTCTCCCTGGTGTCCCTGTCCATTTCCCTGTCACTCAGCCAACCCCGTCTCCATGGTGTCCCTGTCACTCAGCCAACTCCATCTCCCTGGTATCCCTGTCACTCAGCCTACTCCTTCTCCATGGTGTCCCTGCCACTCAGCCAACTCCCTCTCCCTTGTGTCCCTGACCCTTTCCCTGTCACTCAGCTAACTACATCTCCCTGGTGTCCCTGTAACTCAGCCAACTCCCATCTCCCTGGTGTCCCTGTCACTCAGCCAACTCCGTCTCCATGGTGTCCCTGTCACTCAGCCAACTCTATCTCCCTGGTGTCCCTGTCAATCAGCCAACTCCGTCTCCGTGGTGTCCCTGTCACTCAGCCAACTCTGTCTCCATGGTGTCCCTTTCCCTTTCCCTGTCACTCAGCCAACTCGGTCTCCATGCTGTCCCGGTCCCTTTCCATGTCACTCAGCCAACTCCGTCTCCATGGTGTGCCTGTCACTCAGCCAACTCGGTCTCCATGGTGTCCCTGTCCCTTTCCATGTCACTCAGCCAACTCCGTCTCCCTGGTGTCCCTGTCACTCAGCCAACTCCAACTCCGTCTCCCTGGTGTCCCTGTCCCTTTCCCTGTCACTCAGCCAAATGCATCTCCCTGGTGTCCCTGTCACACAGCCAACTCTATCTCCCTGGTGTCCCTGTGACTCAGCCAACTCCGTCTCCATGGTGTCCCTGTCACTCAGCCAACTCCGTCTCCATGGTGTCCCTGTCACTCAGCCAATTCAGTCTCCATGGTGTCCCTGTCACACAGCCAACTCCTTCTCCATGGTGACCCTGTCCCTTTTCCGGTCACTCAGCCAACCCCATCTCCATGGTGACCCTGTACCTTTCCCTGTCACTCAGCCAACTCGTCTCCATGGTGTCCCTGTCACTCAGCCAACTCCAACTCCCTGGTGTCCCTGACACTCAGCCAACTCTGTCTCCATGGTGTCCCTGTCACTCAGCCAACTCCGTCTCCCGGGTGTCCCTGTCCCTTTCCCTGTCACTCAGCCAACCCCGTCTCCATGGTGTCCCTGTCACTCAGCCAACTCCATCTCCCTGGTGTCCCTGTCACTCAGCCAACTCCATCTCCCTGGTGTCCCTGTCACTCAGCCAACTCCGTCTCCATGGTTTCCCTGACCCTTTCCCTGTCACTCAGCTAACTCCATCTCCCTGGTGTCCCTGTAACTCAGCCAACTCCCATCTCCATGGTGTCCCTGTCACTCAGCCAACTCCGTCTCCGTGGTGTCCCTGTCACTCAGCCAACTCCATCTCCCTGGTGTCCCTGTCACTCAGCCAACTCTTGTCTCCATGGTGTCCCTGTCACTCAGCCAACTCTGTCTCCATGGTGTCCCTTTCCATTTCCCTGTTACTCAGCCAACTCGGTCTCCATGGTGTCCCTGTCACTTTCCCTGTCACTCAGCCAACTCCGTCTCCATGGTGTCCCTTTCCCTTTCCCTGTCACTCAGCCAACTCAGTCTCCTTGGTGTCCCTGTCCCTTTCCCTGTCACTCAGCCAACTGCATCTCCCTGGTGTCCCTGTCACACAGCCAACTCCATCTCCCTGGTGTCCCTGTCCCTTTCCCTGTCACTCAACCAACTGCATCTCCCTGGTGTCCCTGTCACTCAGCCAACTCCGTCTCCCTGGTGTCCCTGTGACTCAGCCAACTCCGTCTCCCTGGTGTCCCTGTCCCTTTCCCTGTCACTCAGCTGACTCCATCTCCCTCGTGTCCCTGTCACTCAGCCAACTCTGTCTCCATGTTGTCCCTGTCACTCAGCCAACTCCGCCTCTATGGTGACCCTGTCCCTTTCCCGGTCACTCAGCCAACCCCAACTCCATGGTGACCCTGTACCTTTCCCTGCCACTCAGCCAACTCCGTCTCCATGATGTCCCTGTCCCTTTCCCTGTCACTCAGCCAACTCCATCTCCCTGGTGTCCCTGGCACTCAGCCAACTCCAACTCCGTCTCCATGGTGTCCCTGTCCCTTTCCCTGTCACTCAGCCAACTCCATCTCCCTGGTGTCCCTGTCACTCAGCCAACTCCATCTCCCTGGTGTCCCTGTCACTCAGCCAACTCGGTCTCCATGGTGTCCCTGTCCCTTTCCCTGTCACTCAGCCAACTCCGTCTCCCTGGTGTCCCTGTCACTCAGCCAACTCCGTCTCCCTGGTGTCCCTGTCACTCAGCCAACTCCGTCTCCCTGGTGTCCCTGTCACTCAGCCAACCCCGTCTCCCTGGCGTCCCTATCACTCAGCCAACTCCATCTCCCTGGTGTCCCTGTCACTCAGCCAACTCTGTCTCCATGGTGTCTCTGTCACTCAGCCAACTCCATCTCCCTGGTGTCCCTGTCACTCAGCCAACTCCGTATCCATGGTGTCCCTGCCACTCAGCCAACTCCGTCTCCATGGTGTCCCTGTCCCTTTCCCTGTCACTCAGCCAACTCCATCTCCCTGGTGTCCCTGGCACTCAACCAACTCCAAGTCCGTCTCCATGGTGTCCCTGTCCCTTTCCCTGTCACTCAGCCAACTCCATCTCCCTGGTGTCCCTGTCACTCAGCCAACTCCGTCTCCCTGGTGTCCCTGTCACTCAGCCAACTCCGTCTCCCTGGTGTTCCTGTCACTCAGCCAACCCCGTCTCCCTGCGTCCCTGTCACTCAGCCAACTCTATCTCCCTTGTGTCCCTGTCACTCAGCCAACTCCGTCTCCCTCGTGTCCCTGTCACTATGCCAACTCCATCTCCCTCGTGTCCCTGTCACTATGCCAACTCCATCTCCCTGGTGTCACTGTCACTCAGCCCACTCTGTCTCCATGGTGTCCCTGTCCCTTTCCCTGTCACTCAGCCAACCCCGTCTCCATGGTGTCCCTGTCCCTTTCACTGTCACTCAGCCAACTCCGTCTCCATGGTGTCCCTGTCCCTTTCCCTGTCACTCAGCCAACTCCGTCTCCCTGGTGTCCCTGTCACTCAGCCAACTCCGTCTCCATGGTGTCCCTGTCCCTTTCCCTGTCACTCAGCCAACTCCATCTCCCTGGTGTCCCTGATCCTTTCCCTGTCACTCAGCCAACTCCATCTCCCTGGTGTCCCTGTCACTATGCCAAGTCCATCTCCCTGGTGTCCCTGTCACTCAGCCCACTCTGTCTCCATGGTGTCCCTGTCCCTTTCCCTGTCACTCAGCCAACCCCGTCTCCATGGTGACCCTGCCTTTTTCCGGTCACTCAGCCAACCCCATCTCCATGGTGACCCTGTACCTTTCCCTGTCACTCAGCCAACTCGACTCCATGGTGTCCCTGTCACTCAGCCAACTCCAACTCCCTGGTGTCCCTGACACTCAGCCAACTCCATCTCCCTGGTGTCCCTGTCATTCAGCCAACTCCGTCTCCCTGGTGTCCCTGTCCATTTCCCTGTCACTCAGCCAACCCCGTCTCCATGGTGTCCCTGTCACTCAGCCAACTCCATCTCCCTGGTATCCCTGTCACTCAGCCTACTCCTTCTCCATGGTGTCCCTGCCACTCAGCCAACTCCCTCTCCCTTGTGTCCCTGACCCTTTCCCTGTCACTCAGCTAACTACATCTCCCTGGTGTCCCTGTAACTCAGCCAACTCCCATCTCCCTGGTGTCCCTGTCACTCAGCCAACTCCGTCTCCATGGTGTCCCTGTCACTCAGCCAACTCTATCTCCCTGGTGTCCCTGTCAATCAGCCAACTCCGTCTCCGTGGTGTCCCTGTCACTCAGCCAACTCTGTCTCCATGGTGTCCCTTTCCCTTTCCCTGTCACTCAGCCAACTCGGTCTCCATGCTGTCCCGGTCCCTTTCCATGTCACTCAGCCAACTCCGTCTCCATGGTGTGCCTGTCACTCAGCCAACTCGGTCTCCATGGTGTCCCTGTCCCTTTCCATGTCACTCAGCCAACTCCGTCTCCCTGGTGTCCCTGTCACTCAGCCAACTCCAACTCCGTCTCCCTGGTGTCCCTGTCCCTTTCCCTGTCACTCAGCCAAATGCATCTCCCTGGTGTCCCTGTCACACAGCCAACTCCATCTCCCTGGTGTCCCTGTGACTCAGCCAACTCCGTCTCCATGGTGTCCCTGTCACTCAGCCAACTCCGTCTCCATGGTGTCCCTGTCACTCAGCCAATTCAGTCTCCATGGAGTCCCTGTCACACAGCCAACTCCTTCTCCATGGTGACCCTGTCCCTTTTCCGGTCACTCAGCCAACCCCATCTCCATGGTGACCCTGTACCTTTCCCTGTCACTCAGCCAACTCGTCTCCATGGTGTCCCTGTCACTCAGCCAACTCCAACTCCCTGGTGTCCCTGACACTCAGCCAACTCTGTCTCCATGGTGTCCCTGTCACTCAGCCAACTCCGTCTCCCTGGTGTCCCTGTCCCTTTCCCTGTCACTCAGCCAACCCCGTCTCCATGGTGTCCCTGTCACTCAGCCAACTCCATCTCCCTGGTGTCCCTGTCACTCAGCCAACTCCATCTCCCTGGTGTCCCTGTCACTCAGCCAACTCCGTCTCCATGGTTTCCCTGACCCTTTCCCTGTCACTCAGCTAACTCCATCTCCCTGGTGTCCCTGTAACTCAGCCAACTCCCATCTCCATGGTGTCCCTGTCACTCAGCCAACTCCGTCTCCGTGGTGTCCCTGTCACTCAGCCAACTCCATCTCCCTGGTGTCCCTGTCACTCAGCCAACTCTTGTCTCCATGGTGTCCCTGTCACTCAGCCAACTCTGTCTCCATGGTGTCCCTTTCCATTTCCCTGTTACTCAGCCAACTCGGTCTCCATGGTGTCCCTGTCACTTTCCCTGTCACTCAGCCAACTCCGTCTCCATGGTGTCCCTTTCCCTTTCCCTGTCACTCAGCCAACTCAGTCTCCTTGGTGTCCCTGTCCCTTTCCCTGTCACTCAGCCAACTGCATCTCCCTGGTGTCCCTGTCACACAGCCAACTCCATCTCCCTGGTGTCCCTGTCCCTTTCCCTGTCACTCAACCAACTGCATCTCCCTGGTGTCCCTGTCACTCAGCCAACTCCGTCTCCCTGGTGTCCCTGTGACTCAGCCAACTCCGTCTCCCTGGTGTCCCTGTCCCTTTCCCTGTCACTCAGCTGACTCCATCTCCCTCGTGTCCCTGTCACTCAGCCAACTCTGTCTCCATGTTGTCCCTGTCACTCAGCCAACTCCGCCTCTATGGTGACCCTGTCCCTTTCCCGGTCACTCAGCCAACCCCAACTCCATGGTGACCCTGTACCTTTCCCTGCCACTCAGCCAACTCCGTCTCCATGATGTCCCTGTCCCTTTCCCTGTCACTCAGCCAACTCCATCTCCCTGGTGTCCCTGGCACTCAGCCAACTCCAACTCCGTCTCCATGGTGTCCCTGTCCCTTTCCCTGTCACTCAGCCAACTCCATCTCCCTGGTGTCCCTGTCACTCAGCCAACTCCATCTCCCTGGTGTCCCAGTCACTCAGCCAACTCGGTCTCCATGGTGTCCCTGTCCCTTTCCCTGTCACTCAGCCAACTCCGTCTCCCTGGTGTCCCTGTCACTCAGCCAACTCCGTCTCCCTGGTGTCCCTGTCACTCAGCCAACTCCGTCTCCCTGGTGTCCCTGTCACTCAGCCAACCCCGTCTCCCTGGCGTCCCTATCACTCAGCCAACTCCATCTCCCTGGTGTCCCTGTCACTCAGCCAACTCTGTCTCCATGGTGTCTCTGTCACTCAGCCAACTCCATCTCCCTGGTGTCCCTGTCACTCAGCCAACTCCGTATCCATGGTGTCCCTGCCACTCAGCCAACTCCGTCTCCATGGTGTCCCTGTCCCTTTCCCTGTCACTCAGCCAACTCCATCTCCCTGGTGTCCCTGGCACTCAACCAACTCCAAGTCCGTCTCCATGGTGTCCCTGTCCCTTTCCCTGTCACTCAGCCAACTCCATCTCCCTGGTGTCCCTGTCACTCAGCCAACTCCGTCTCCCTGGTGTCCCTGTCACTCAGCCAACTCCGTCTCCCTGGTGTTCCTGTCACTCAGCCAACCCCGTCTCCCTGCGTCCCTGTCACTCAGCCAACTCTATCTCCCTTGTGTCCCTGTCACTCAGCCAACTCCGTCTCCCTCGTGTCCCTGTCACTATGCCAACTCCATCTCCCTCGTGTCCCTGTCACTATGCCAACTCCATCTCCCTGGTGTCACTGTCACTCAGCCCACTCTGTCTCCATGGTGTCCCTGTCCCTTTCCCTGTCACTCAGCCAACCCCGTCTCCATGGTGTCCCTGTCCCTTTCACTGTCACTCAGCCAACTCCGTCTCCATGGTGTCCCTGTCCCTTTCCCTGTCACTCAGCCAACTCCGTCTCCCTGGTGTCCCTGTCACTCAGCCAACTCCGTTTCCATGGTGTCCCTGTCCCTTTCCCTGTCACTCAGCCAACTCCATCTCCCTGGTGTCCCTGATCCTTTCCCTGTCACTCAGCCAACTCCATCTCCCTGGTGTCCCTGTCACTCAGCCAACTCCGTCTCCATGGTGTCCCTGTCACTCAGCCAACTCCGTCTCCATGGTGTCCCTGTCACTCAGCCAACTCCGTCTCCATGGTGTCCCTGTCACTCAGCCAACTCCGTCTCCGTGGTGTCCCTGTCACTCAGCCAACTCTATCTCCCTGGTGTCCCTGTCACTCAGCCAACCCCGTCTCCATGGTGTCCCTGTCACTCAGCCAACTCCATCTCCCTGGTGTCCCTGTCACTCAGCCAACTCCGTATCCATGGTGTCCCTGTCCCTTTCCCTGTCACTCAGCCAACTCCATCTCCCTGGTGTCCCTGTCACTCAGCCAACTCGGTCTCCATGGTGTCCCTGTCACTCAGCCAACTCCGTCTCCATGGTGTCCCTGTCACTCAGCCAACTCCATCTCCCTGGTGTCCCTGTCACTCAACCAACTCCATCTCCCTGGTGTCCCTGATCCTTTCCCTGTCACTCAGCCAACTCCATCTCCCTGGTGTCCCTGTGTCTCAGCCAACTCCGTCTCCATTGTGTCCCTGTCAATCAGCCAACTCCGTCTCCATGGTGTCCCTGTCACTCAGCCAACTCCGTCTCCATGGTGTCCCTGTCACTCAGCCAACTCCGTCTCCGTGGTGTCCCTGTCACTCAGCCAACTCTATCTCCCTGGTGTCCCTGTCACTCAGCAAACCCCGTCTCCATGGTGTCCCTGTCACTCAGCCAACTCCATCTCCCTGGTGTCCCTGTCACTCAGCCAACTCCGTCTCCCTGGTGTCCCTGTCCCTTTCCCTGTCACTCAGCCAACTCCATCTCCCTGGTGTCCCTGGCACTCAGCCAACTCCAACTCCGTCTCCATGGTGTCCGTGTCCATTTCCCTGTCACTCAGCCAACTCCATCTCCCTGGTGTCCCTGTCACTCAGCCAACTCCATCTCCCTGGTGTCCCTGTCACTCAGCCAACTCCATCTCCCTGGTGTCCCTGTCACTCAGCCAACTCCGTCTCCATGGTGTCCCTGTCCCTTTCCCTGTCACTCAGCCAACTCCATCTCCCTGGTGTCCCTGTCACTCAGCCAACTCTGTCTCCATGGTGTCCCTGCCACTCAGCCAACTCCGTCTCCATGGTGTCCCTGTCCCTTTCCCTGTCACTCAGCCAACTCCATCTCCCTGGTGTCCCTGGCACTCAGCCAACTCCAACTCCGTCTCCATGGTGTCCGTGTCCCTTTCCCTGTCACTCAGCCAACTCCATCTCCCTGGTGTCCCTGTCACTCAGCCAACTCGGTCTCCATGGTGTCCCTGTCACTCAGCCAACTCCATCTCCCTGGTGTCCCTGTCACTCAGCCAACTCGGTCTCCATGGTGTCCCTGTCACTCAGCCAACTCCGTCTCCATGGTGTCCCTGTTCCTTTCCCTGTCACTCAGCCAACTCCATCTCCCTGGTGTCCCTGTCACTCAGCCAACTCCGTCTCCCTGGTGTCCCTGTCACTCAGCCAACTCCGTCTCCCTGGTGTCCCTGTCACTCAGCCAACCCCGTCTCCCTGGCGTCCCTGTCACTCAGCCAACTCTATCTCCCTTGTGTCCCTGTCACTCAGCCAACTCCGTCTCCCTCGTGTCCCTGTCACTATGCCAACTCCATCTCCCTGGTGTCCCTGTCACTCAGCCCACTCTGTCTCCATGGTGTCCCTGTCCCTTTCCCTGTCACTCAGCCAACCCCGTCTCCATGGTGTCCCTGTCCCTTTCACTGTCACTCAGCCATCTCCGTCTCCATGGTGTCCCTGTCCCTTTCCCTGTCACTCAGCCAACTCCGTCTCCATGGTGTCCCTGTCACTCAGCCAACTCCATCTCCCTAGTGTCCCTGTCCCTTTCCCTGTCACTCAGCCAACTCCGTCTCCCTGGTGTCCCTGTCACTCAGCCAACTCCATCTCCCTGGTGTCCCTGTCACTCAGCCAACTCCGTCTCCCTGGTGTCCCTGTCACTCAGCCAACTCCGTCTCCCTGGTGTCCCTGTCCCTATCCCTGTCACTCAGCCAACCCCGTCTCCATGGTGTCTCTGTCACTCAGCCAACTCCATCTCCCTGGTGTCCCTGTCACTCAGCCAACTCCGTATCCATGGTATCCCTGCCACTCAGCCAACTCCGTCTCCATGGTGTCCCTGTCCCTTTCCCTGTCACTCAGCCAACTCCATCTCCCTGGTGTCCCTGGCACTCAACCAACTCCAAGTCCGTCTCCATGGTGTCCCTGTCCCTTTCCCTGTCACTCAGCCAACTCCATCTCCCTGGTGTCCCTGTCACTCAGCCAACTCCGTCTCCCTGGTGTCCCTGTCACTCAGCCAACTCCGTCTCCCTGGTGTTCCTGTCACTCAGCCAACCCCGTCTCCCTGCGTCCCTGTCACTCAGCCAACTCTATCTCCCTTGTGTCCCTGTCACTCAGCCAACTCCGTCTCCCTCGTGTCCCTGTCACTATGCCAACTCCATCTCCCTCGTGTCCCTGTCACTATGCCAACTCCATCTCCCTGGTGTCACTGTCACTCAGCCCACTCTGTCTCCATGGTGTCCCTGTCCCTTTCCCTGTCACTCAGCCAACCCCGTCTCCATGGTGTCCCTGTCCCTTTCACTGTCACTCAGCCAACTCCGTCTCCATGGTGTCCCTGTCCCTTTCCCTGTCACTCAGCCAACTCCGTCTCCCTGGTGTCCCTGTCACTCAGCCAACTCCGTTTCCATGGTGTCCCTGTCCCTTTCCCTGTCACTCAGCCAACTCCATCTCCCTGGTGTCCCTGATCCTTTCCCTGTCACTCAGCCAACTCCATCTCCCTGGTGTCCCTGTCACTCAGCCAACTCCGTCTCCATGGTGTCCCTGTCACTCAGCCAACTCCGTCTCCATGGTGTCCCTGTCACTCAGCCAACTCCGTCTCCATGGTGTCCCTGTCACTCAGCCAACTCCGTCTCCGTGGTGTCCCTGTCACTCAGCCAACTCTATCTCCCTGGTGTCCCTGTCACTCAGCCAACCCCGTCTCCATGGTGTCCCTGTCACTCAGCCAACTCCATCTCCCTGGTGTCCCTGTCACTCAGCCAACTCCGTATCCATGGTGTCCCTGTCCCTTTCCCTGTCACTCAGCCAACTCCATCTCCCTGGTGTCCCTGTCACTCAGCCAACTCGGTCTCCATGGTGTCCCTGTCACTCAGCCAACTCCGTCTCCATGGTGTCCCTGTCACTCAGCCAACTCCATCTCCCTGGTGTCCCTGTCACTCAACCAACTCCATCTCCCTGGTGTCCCTGATCCTTTCCCTGTCACTCAGCCAACTCCATCTCCCTGGTGTCCCTGTCACTCAGCCAACTCCGTCTCCATTGTGTCCCTGTCAATCAGCCAACTCCGTCTCCATGGTGTCCCTGTCACTCAGCCAACTCCGTCTCCATGGTGTCCCTGTCACTCAGCCAACTCCGTCTCCGTGGTGTCCCTGTCACTCAGCCAACTCTATCTCCCTGGTGTCCCTGTCACTCAGCCAACCCCGTCTCCATGGTGTCCCTGTCACTCAGCCAACTCCATCTCCCTGGTGTCCCTGTCACTCAGCCAACTCCGTCTCCCTGGTGTCCCTGTCCCTTTCCCTGTCACTCAGCCAACTCCATCTCCCTGGGGTCCCTGGCACTCAGACAACTCCAACTCCGTCTCCATGGTGTCCGTGTCCATTTCCCTGTCACTCAGCCAACTCCATCTCCCTGGTGTCCCTGTCACTCAGCCAACTCCATCTCCCTGGTGTCCCTGTCACTCAGCCAACTCCATCTCCCTGGTGTCCCTGTCACTCAGCCAACTCCGTCTCCATGGTGTCCCTGTCCCTTTCCCTGTCACTCAGCCAACTCCATCTCCCTGGTGTCCCTGTCACTCAGCCAACTCTGTCTCCATGGTGTCCCTGTCACTCAGCCAACTCTGTCTCCATGGTGTCCCTGCCACTCAGCCAACTCCGTCTCCATGGTGTCCCTGGCACTCAGCCAACTCCATCTCCCTGGTGTCCCTGTCACTCAGCCAACTCGGTCTCCATGGTGTCCCTGTCACTCAGCCAACTCCGTCTCCATGGTGTCCCTGTTCCTTTCCCTGTCACTCAGCCAACTCCATCTCCCTGGTGTCCCTGTCACTCAGCCAACTCCGTCTCCCTGGTGTCCCTGTCACTCAGCCAACTCCGTCTCCCTGGTGTCCCTGTCACTCAGCCAACCCCGTCTCCCTGGCGTCCCTGTCACTCAGCCAACTCTATCTCCCTTGTGTCCCTGTCACTCAGCCAACTCCATGTCCCTGGTGTCCCTGGCACTCAGCCAACTCCAACTCCGTCTCCATGGTGTCCGTGTCCCTTTCCCTGTCACTCAGCCAACTCCATCTCCCTGGTGTCCCTGTCACTCAGCCAACTCGGTCTCCATGGTGTCCCTGTCACTCAGCCAACTCCATCTCCCTGGTGTCCCTGTCACTCAGCCAACTCGGTCTCCATGGTGTCCCTGTCACTCAGCCAACTCCGTCTCCATGGTGTCCCTGTTCCTTTCCCTGTCACTCAGCCAACTCCATCTCCCTGGTGTCCCTGTCACTCAGCCAACTCCGTCTCCCTGGTGTCCCTGTCACTCAGCCAACTCCGTCTCCCTGGTGTCCCTGTCACTCAGCCAACCCCGTCTCCCTGGCGTCCCTGTCACTCAGCCAACTCTATCTCCCTTGTGTCCCTGTCACTCAGCCAACTCCGTCTCCCTCGTGTCCCTGTCACTATGCCAACTCCATCTCCCTGGTGTCCCTGTCACTCAGCCCACTCTGTCTCCATGGTGTCCCTGTCCCTTTCCCTGTCACTCAGCCAACCCCGTCTCCATGGTGTCCCTGTCCCTTTCACTGTCACTCAGCCAACTCCGTCTCCATGGTGTCCCTGTCCCTTTCCCTGTCACTCAGCCAACTCCGTCTCCATGGTGTCCCTGTCACTCAGCCAACTCCATCTCCCTAGTGTCCCTGTCCCTTTCCCTGTCACTCAGCCAACTCCGTCTCCCTGGTGTCCCTGTCACTCAGCCAACTCCATCTCCCTGGTGTCCCTGTCACTCAGCCAACTCCGTCTCCCTGGTGTCCCTGTCACTCAGCCAACTCCGTCTCCCTGGTGTCCCTGTCCCTATCCCTGTCACTCAGCCAACCCCGTCTCCATGGTGTCCCTGTCACTCAGCCAACTCCATCTCCCTGGTGTCCCTGTCACTCAGCCAACTCCGTCTCCGTGGTGTCCCTGTCACTCAGCCAACTCTATCTCCCGGTGTCCCTGTCACTCAGCCAACTCTGTCTCCATGGTGTCCCTTTCCCTTTCCCTGTCACTCAGCCAACTTGGTCTCCAGGGTGTCCCTGTCCCTTTCCCTGTCACTCAGCCAACTCCGTCTCCATGGTGTCCCTGTCACTCAGCCAACTCGGTCTCCATGGTGTCCCTGTCCCTTTCCATGTCACTCAGCCAACTCCGTCTCCATGGTGTCCCTTTCCCTTTCCCTGTCACACAGCCAACTCGGTCTCCATGGTGTCCTTGTCACTTTCCCTGTCACTCAGCCAACTCCATCTCCATGGTGTCCCATTCCCTTTCCCTGTCACTCAGCCAACTCGGTCTCCCTGGTGTCCCTGTCACTCAGCCAACCCCGTCTCCCTGGCGTCCCTGTCACTCAGCCAACTCCATCTCCCTGGCGTCCCTGTCACTCAGCCAACTCCATCTCCCTGGTGTCCCTGTCACTCAGCCAACTCTGTCTCCATGGTGTCTCTGTCACTCAGCCAACTCCATCTCCCTGGTGTTCCTGTCACTCAGCCAACTCCGTATCCATGGTTTCCCTGCCACTCAGCCAACTCCGTCTCCATGGTGTCCCTGTCCCTTTCCCTGTCACTCAGCCAACTCCAGCTCCCTGGTGTCCCTGGCACTCAGCCAACTCCAAGTCCGTCTCCATGGTGTCCCTGTCCCTTTCCCTGTCACTCAGCCAACTCCATCTCCCTGGTGTCCCTGTCACTCAGCCAACTCCGTATCCATGGTGTCCCTGTCACTCAGCCAACTCCATCTCCCTGGTGTCCCTGTCACTCAGCCAACTCCGTCTCCCTGGTGTCCCTGTCACTCAGCCAACTCCGTCCCCCTGGTATCCCTGTCACTCAGCCAACCCCGTCTCCCTGGCGTCCCTGTCACTCAGCCAACTCTATCTCCCTGGTGTTCCTGTCACTCAGCCAACTCCGTCTCCCTCGTGTCCCTGTCACTATGCCAACTCCATCTCCCTGGTGTCCCTCTCACTCAGCCCACTCTGTCTCCATGGTGTCCCTGTCCCTTTCCCTGTCACTCAGCCAACTCCGTCTCCCTGGTGTCCCAGTCACTCAGCCAACTCCATCTCCCTGGTGTCCCTGTCCCTTTCCCTGTCACTCAGCCAACTCCATCTCCCTGGTGTCCTTGTCACTCAGCCAACTCCATCTCCCTGCTGTCCCTGATCCTTTCCCTGTCACTCAGCCAACTCCGTTTCCATGGTGTCCCTGTCACTCAGCCAACTCCATCTCCCTGGTGTCCCTGTCCCTTTCCCTGTCACTCAGCCAACTCCGTCTCCCTGGTGTCCCTGTCACTCAGCCAACTCCATCTCCCTGGTGTCCCTGTCACTCAGCCAACTCCGTCTCCATGGTGTCCCTGTCACTCAGCCAACTCCGTCTCCCTGGTGTCCCTGTCCCTTTCCCTGTCACTCAGCCAACTTGGTCTCCATTGTGTCCCTGTCCCTTTCCATGTCACTCAGCCAACTCCGTCTCCATGGTGTCCCTGTCACTCAGCCAACTCGGTCTCCATGGTGTCCCTTTCCCTTTCCCTGTCACTCAGCCAACTCGGTCTCCATGGTGTCCCTGTCACTTTCCCTGTCACTCAGCCAACTCCATCTCCATGGTGTCCCTGTCACTCAGCCAACTCCGTCTCCCTGGTGTCCCTGTCCCTTTCCCTGTCACTCAGCCAACCCCGTCTCCATGGTGTCCCTGTCACTCAGCCAACTCCATCTCCCTGGTGTCCCTGTCACTCAGCCAACTCCATCTCCCTGGTGTCCCTGTCACTCAGCCAACTCCGTCTCCATGGTGTCCCTGCCACTCAGCCAACTCCATCTCCCTTGTGTCCCTGACCCTTTCCCTGTCAGTCAGCTAACTACATCTCCCTGGTGTCCCTGTAACTCAGCCAACTCCCATCTCCCTGGTGTCCCTGTCACTCAGCCAACTCCGTCTCCGTGGTGTCCCTGTCACTCAGCCAACTCTATCTCCCTGGTGTCCCTGTCAATCAGCAAACTCCGTCTCCGTGGTGTCCCTGTCACTCAGCCAACTCTGTCTCCATGGTGTCCCTTTCCCTTTCCCTGTCACTCAGCCAACTCGGTCTCCATGGTGTCCCTGTCCCTTTCCATGTCACTCAGCCAACTCCGTCTCCATGGTGTGCCTGTCACTCAGCCAACTCGGTCTCCATGGTGTCCCTCTCCCTTTCCATGTCACTCAGCCAACTCCGTCTCCCTGGTATCCCTGTCACTCAGCCAACTCCAACTCCGTCTCCCTGGTGTCCCTGTCCCTTTCCCTGTCACTCAGCCAACTGCATCTCCCTGGTGTCCCTGTCACACAGCCAAACCCGTCTCCATGGTGTCCCTGTCCCATTCCCTGTCACTCAGCCAACTTCATCTCCCTGGTGTCCCTGTCACACAGCCAACTCCATCTCCCCGGGTGTCCCTGTGACTCAGCCAACTCCGTCTCCATGGTGTCCCTGTCACTCAGCCAATTCAGTCTCCATGGTGTCCCTGTCACACAGCCAACTCCTTCTCCATGGTGACCCTGTCCCTTTTCCGGTCACTCAGCCAACCCCATCTCCATGGTGACCCTGTACCTTTCCCTGTCACTCAGCCAACTCGTCTCCATGGTGTCCCTGTCACTCAGCCAACTCCAACTCCCTGGTGTCCCTGACACTCAGCCAACTCTGTCTCCATGGTGTCCCTGTCACTCAGCCAACTCCGTCTCCCTGGTGTCCCTGTCCCTTTCCCTCTCACTCAGCCAACCCCGTCTCCATGGTGTCCCTGTCACTCAGCCAAATCCATCTCCCTGGTGTCCCTGTCACTCAGCCAACTCCATCTCCCTGGTGTCCCTGTCACTCAGCCAACTCCGTCTCCATGGTGTCCCTGACCCTTTCCCTGTCACTCAGCTAACTCCATCTCCCTGGTGTCCCTGTAACTCAGCCAACTCCCATCTCCATGTTGTCCCTGTCACTCAGCCAACTCCATCTCCCTGGTGTCTCTGTCACTCAGCCAACTCCATCTCCCTGGTGTCCCTGTCACTCAGCCAACTCTGTCTCCATGGTGTCCCTTTCCATTTCCCTGTTACTCAGCCAACTCGGTCTCCATGGTGTCCCTGTCCCTTTCCATGTCACTCAGCCAACTCCGTCTCCATGGTGTCCCTTTCCCTTTCCCTGTCACTCAGCCAACTCGGTCTCCATGGTGTCCCTGTCACTTTCCCTGTCTCTCAGCCAACTCCGTCTCCATGGTGTCCCTTTCCCTTTCCCTGTCACTCAGCCAACGCGGTCTCCATGGTGTCCCTGTCTGGTGTCCCTGTGACTCAGCCAACTCCGTCTCCCTGGTGTCCCTGTCCCTTTCCCTGTCACTCAACCAACTGCATCTCCCTGGTGTCCCTGTCACTCAGCCAACTCCGTCTCCCTGGTGTCCCTGTGACTCAGCCAACTCCGTCTCCCTGGTGTCCCTGTCCCTTTCCCTGTCACTCAGCTGACTCCATCTCCCTGGTGTCCCTGTCACTCAGCCAACTCTGTCTCCATGGTGTCCCTGTCACTCAGCCAACTCCGCCTCTATGGTGACCCTGTCCCTTTCCCGGTCACTCAGCCAACCCCATCTCCATGGTGACCCTGTACCTTTCCTGCCACTCAGCCAACTCCGTCTCCATGGTGTCCCTGTCCCTTTCCCTGTCACTCAGCCAACTCCATCTCCCTGGTGTCCCTGGCACTCAGCCAACTCCAACTCCGTCTCCATGGTGTCCCTGTCCCTTTCCCCGTCACTCAGCCAACTCCATCTCCCTGGTGTCCCTGTCACTCAGCCAACTCGGTCTCCATGGTGTCCCTGTCCCTTTCCCTGTCGCTCAGCCAACTCCGTCTCCCTGGTGTCCCTGTCACTCAGCCAACTCCGTCTCCCTGGTGTCCCTGTCACTCAGCCAACTCCGTCTCCCTGGCGTCCCTGTCACTCAGCCAACTCCATCTCCCTGGTGTCCCTGTCACTCAGCCAACTCTGTCTCCATGGTGTCTCTGTCACTCAGCCAACTGCATCTCCCTGGTGTCCCTGTCACTCAGCCAACTCCGTATCCATGGTGTCCCTGCCACTCAGCCAACTCCGTCTCCATGGTGTCCCTGTCCCTTTCCCTGTCACTCAGCCAACTCCATCTCCCTGGTGTCCCTGGCAATCAACCAACTCCAAGTCCGTCTCCATGGTGTCCCTGTCCCTTTCCCTGTCACTCAGCCAACTCCATCTCCCTGGTGTCCCTGTCACTCAGCCAACTCCGTCTCCCTGGTGTCCCTGTCACTCAGCCAACTCCGTCTCCCTGGTGACCCTGTCACTCAGCCAACCCCGTCTCCCTGGCGTCCCTGTCACTCAGCCAACTCTATCTCCCTTGTGTCCCTGTCACTCAGCCAACTCCGTCTCCCTCGTGTCCCTGTCACTATGCCAACTCCATCTCCCTCGTGTCCCTGTCACTATGCCAACTCCATCTCCCTGGTGTCCCTGTCACTCAGCCACTCTGTCTCCATGGTGTCCCTGTTCCTTTCCCTGTCACTCAGCCAACCCCGTCTCCATGGTATCCCTGTCCCTTTCACTGTCACTCAGCCAATCCGTCTCCATGGTGTCCCTGTCCCTTTCCCTGTCACTCAGCCAACTCCGTCTCCCTGGTGTCCCTGTCACTCAGCCAACTCCGTTTCCCTGGTGTTCCTGTCACTCAGCCAACTCCATCTCCCTGGTGTCCCTGTCACTCAGCCAACTCCGTCTCCATGGTGTCCCTGTCCCTTTCCCTGTCACTCAGCCAACTCCATCTCCCTGGTGTCCCTGATCCTTTCCCTGTCACTCAGCCAACTCCATCTCCCTGGTGTCCCTTTCACTCAGCCAACTCCGTCTCCATTGTGTCCCTGTCACTCAGCCAACTCCGTCTCCATGGTGTCCCTGTCACTCAGCCAACTCAGTCTCCATGGTGTCCCTGTCACTCAGCCAACTCCGTCTCCGTGGTGTCCCTGTCACTCAGCCAACTCTATCTCCCTGGTGTCCCTGTCACTCAGCCAACTCTGTCTCCATGGTGTCCCTTTCCCTTTCCCTGCCACTCAGCCAACTCGGTCTCCATGGTGTCCTTGTCCCTTTCCATGTCACTCAGCCAACTCCGTCTCCATGGTGTCCCTGGCACTCAACCAACTCCAAGTCCGTCTCCATGGTGTCCCTGTCCCTTTCCCTGTCACTCAGCCAACTCCATCTCCCTCGTGTCCCTGTCACTATGCCAACTCCATCTCCCTCGTGTCCCTGTCACTATGCCAACTCCATCTCCCTGGTGTCCCTGTCACTCAGCCACTCTGTCTCCATGGTGTCCCTGTTCCTTTCCCTGTCACTCAGCCAACCCCGTCTCCATGGTGTCCCTGTCCCTTTCACTGTCACTCAGCCAAATCCGTCTCCATGGTGTCCCTGTCCCTTTCCCCGTCACTCAGCCAACTCCGTCTCCCTGGTGTCCCTGTCACTCAGCCAACTCCGTCTCCCTGGTGTTCCTGTCACTCAGCCAACTCCGTCTCCCTGGTGTCCCTGTCACTCAGCCAACTCCGTCTCCATGGTGTCCCTGTCCCTTTCCCTGTCACTCAGCCAACTCCATCTCCCTGGTGTCCCTGATCCTTTCCCTGTCACTCAGCCAACTCCATCTCCCTGGTGTCCCTGTCACTCAGCCAACTCCGTCTCCATGGTGTCCCTGTCACTCAGCCAACTCCGTCTCCATGGTGTCCCTGTCACTCAGCCAACTCCGTCTCCATGGTGTCCCTGTCACTCAGCCAACTCCGTCTCCGTGGTGTCCCTGTCACTCAGCCAACTCTATCTCCCTGGTGTCCCTGTCACTCAGCCAACTCTGTCTCCATGGTGTCCCTTTCCCTTTCCCTGTCACTCAGCCAACTCGGTCTCCATGGTGTCCTTGTCCCTTTCCATGTCACTCAGCCAACTCCGTCTCCATGGTGTCCCTTTCACTCAGCCAACTCCGTCTCCATGGTGTCCCTGTCCCTTTCCATGTCACTCAGCCAACTCCGTCTCCATGGTGTCCCTTTCCCTTTCCCTGTCACTCAGCCAACTCGGTCTCCATGGTGTCCCTGTCCCTTTCCCTGTCACTCAGCCAACTCCGTTTCCCTGTTGTCCCTGTCACTCAGCCAACTCCAACTCCGTCTCCCTGGTGTCCCTGTCCCTTTCCCTGTCACTCAGCCAACTGCATCTCCCTGGTGTCCCTGTCACACAGCCAACTCCATCTCCCTGGTGTCCCTGTCACTCAGCCAACCCCGTCTCCATGGTGTCCCTGTCACTCAGCCAACTCCATCTCCCTGGTGTCCCTGTCACTCAGCCAACTCCATCTCCCTGGTGTCCCTGTGACTCAGCCAACTCCGTCTCCATGGTGTCCCTGTCACTCAGCCAATTCAGTCTCCATGGTCTCCCTGTCACACAGCCAACTCCTTCTCCATGGTGACCCTGTCCCTTTTCTGGTCACTCAGCCAACCCCATCTCCATGGTGACCCTGTACCTTTCCCTGTCACTCAGCCAACTCGTCTCCATGGTGTCCCTGTCACTCAGCCAACTCCAACTCCCTGGTGTCCCTGACACTCAGCCAACTCCGTCTCCCTGGTGTCCCTGTCACTCAGCCAACTCCGTCTCCATGGTGTCCGTGTCCCTTTCCCTGTTACTCAGCCAACTCCGTCTCCATGGTGTCCCTGTCACTCAGCCAACTCCGTCTCCCTGGTGTCCCTGTCCCTTTCCCTGTCACTCAGCCAACCCCGTCTCCATGGTGTCCCTGTCACTCAGCCAACTCCATCTCCCTGGTGTCCCTGTCACTCAGCCAACTCCGTCTCCTTGGTGTCCCTGACCCTTTCCCTGTCACTCAGCTAACTCCATCTCCCTGGTGTCCCTGTAACTCAGCCAACTCCGTCTCCCTGGTGTCCCTGTCACTCAGCCAACTCCGTCTCCGTGGTGTCCCTGTCACTCAGCCAACTCCATCTCCCTGGTGTCCCTGTCACTCAGCCAACTCTGTCTCCATGGTGTCCCTGTCAATCAGCCAACTCCGTCTCCATGGTGTCCCTTTCCATTTCCCTGTCACTCAGCCAACTCCATCTCCCTGGTGTCCCTGGCACTCAGCCAACTCCAACTCCGTCTCCATGGTGTCCCTGTCCCTTTCCCTGTCACTCAGCCAACTCCATCTCCCTGGTGTCCCTGTCACTCAGCCAACTCCATCTCCCTGGTGTCCCTGTCACTCAGCCAACTCGGTCTCCATGGTGTCCCTGTCCCTTTCCCTGTCACTCAGCCAACTCCGTCTCCCTGGTGTCCCTGTCACTCAGCCAACTCCGTCTCCCTGGTGTCCCTGTCACTCAGCCAACTCCGTCTCCCTGGTGTCCCTGTCACTCAGCCAACCCCGTCTCCCTGGCGTCCCTGTCACTCAGCCAACTCCATCTCCCTGGTGTCCCTGTCACTCAGCCAACTCTGTCTCCATGGTGTCTCTGTCACTCAGCCAACTCCATCTCCCTGGTGTCCCTGTCACTCAGCCAACTCCGTATCCATGGTGTCCCTGCCACTCAGCCAACTCCGTCTCCATGGTGTCCCTGTCCCTTTCCCTGTCACTCAGCCAACTCCATCTCCCTGGTGTCCCTGGCACTCAACCAACTCCAAGTCCGTCTCCATGGTGTCCCTGTCCCTTTCCCTGTCACTCAGCCAACTCCATCTCCCTGGTGTCCCTGTCACTCAGCCAACTCCGTCTCCCTGGTGTCCCTGTCACTCAGCCAACTCCGTCTCCCTGGTGTCCCTGTCACTCAGCCAACCCCGTCTCCCTGCGTCCCTGTCACTCAGCCAACTCTATCTCCCTTGTGTCCCTGTCACTCAGCCAACTCCGTCTCCCTCGTGTCCCTGTCACTATGCCAACTCCATCTCCCTCGTGTCCCTGTCACTATGCCAACTCCATCTCCCTGGTGTCCCTGTCACTCAGCCCACTCTGTCTCCATGGTGTCCCTGTCCCTTTCCCTGTCACTCAGCCAACCCCGTCTCCATGGTGTCCCTGTCCCTTTCACTGTCACTCAGCCAACTCCGTCTCCATGGTGTCCCTGTCCCTTTCCCTGTCACTCAGCCAACTCCGTCTCCCTGGTGTCCCTGTCACTCAGACAACTCCGTCTCCATGGTGTCCCTGTCCCTTTCCCTGTCACTCAGCCAAATCCATCTCCCTGGTGTCCCTGATCCTTTCCCTGTCACTCAGCCAACTCCATCTCCCTGGTGTCCCTGTCACTCAGCCAACTCCATCTCCCTGGTGTCCCTGTCACTCAGCCAACTCGGTCTCCATGGTGTCCCTGTCACTCAGCCAACTCCGTCTCCATGGTGTCCCTGTCACTCAGCCAACTCCATCTCCCTGGTGTCCCTGATCCTTTCCCTGTCACTCAGCCAAATCCATCTCCCTGGTGTCCCTGTCACTCAGCCAACTCCGTCTCCATGGTGTCCCTGTCAATCAGCCAACTCCGTCTCCATGGTGTCCCTGTCACTCAGCCAACTCCGTCTCCATGGTGTCCCTGTCACTCAGCCAACTCCGTCTCCGTGGTGTCCCTGTCACTCAGCCAACTCTATCTCCCTGGTGTCCCTGTCACTCAGCCAACCCCGTCTCCATGGTGTCCCTGTCACTCAGCCAACTCCATCTCCCTGGTGTCCCTGTCACTCAGCCAACTCCGTCTCCCTGGTGTCCCTGTCCCTTTCCCTGTCACTCAGCCAACTCCATCTCCCTGGTGTCCCTGGCACTCAGCCAACTCCAACTCCGTCTCCATGGTGTCCGTGTCCCTTTCCCTGTCACTCAGCCAACTCCATCTCCCTGGTGTCCCTGTCACTCAGCCAACTCCATCTCCCTGGTGTCCCTGTCACTCAGCCAACTCCATCTCCCTGGTGTCCCTGTCACTCAGCCAACTCCGTCTCCATCGTGTCCCTGTCCCTTTCCCTGTCACTCAGCCAACTCCATCTCCCTGGTGTCCCTGTCACTCAGCCAACTCTGTCTCCATGGTGTCCCTGTCACTCAGCCAACTCTGTCTCCATGGTGTCCCTGCCACTCAGCCAACTCCGTCTCCATGGTGTCCCTGTCCCTTTCCCTGTCACTCAGCCAACTCCATCTCCCTGGTGTCCCTGGCACTCAGCCAACTCCAACTCCGTCTCCATGGTGTCCGTGTCCCTTTCCCTGTCACTCAGCCAACTCCATCTCCCTGGTGTCCCTGTCACTCAGCCATCTCGGTCTCCATGGTGTCCCTGTCACTCAGCCAACTCCATCTCCCTGGTGTCCCTGTCACTCAGCCAACTCCGTCTCCCTGGTGACCCTGTCACTCAGCCAACCCCGTCTCCCTGGCGTCCCTGTCACTCAGCCAACTCTATCTCCCTTGTGTCCCTGTCACTCAGCCAACTCCGTCTCCCTCGTGTCCCTGTCACTATACCAACTCCATCTCCCTCGTGTCCCTGTCACTATGCCAACTCCATCTCCCTGGTGTCCCTGTCACTCAGCCACTCTGTCTCCATGGTGTCCCTGTTCCTTTCCCTGTCACTCAGCCAACCCCGTCTCCATGGTATCCCTGTCCCTTTCACTGTCACTCAGCCAAATCCGTCTCCATGGTGTCCCTGTCCCTTTCCCTGTCACTCAGCCAACTCCGTCTCCCTGGTGTCCCTGTCACTCAGCCAACTCCGTTTCCCTGGTGTTCCTGTCACTCAGCCAACTCCATCTCCCTGGTGTCCCTGTCACTCAGCCAACTCCGTCTCCATGGTGTCCCTGTCCCTTTCCCTGTCACTCAGCCAACTCCATCTCCCTGGTGTCCCTGATCCTTTCCCTGTCACTCAGCCAACTCCATCTCCCTGGTGTCCCTTTCACTCAGCCAACTCCGTCTCCATTGTGTCCCTGTCACTCAGCCAACTCCGTCTCCATGGTGTCCCTGTCACTCAGCCAACTCAGTCTCCATGGTGTCCCTGTCACTCAGCCAACTCCGTCTCCATGGTGTCCCTTTCCCTTTCCCTGTCACTCAGCCAACTCGGTCTCCATGGTGTCCCTGTCCCTTTCCCTGTCACTCAGCCAAATCCATCTCCCTGGTGTCCCTGTCACTCAGCCAACTCCGTCTCCATGGTGTCCCTGTCAATCAGCCAACTCCGTCTCCATGGTGTCCCTGTCACTCAGCCAACTCCGTCTCCATGGTGTCCCTGTCACTCAGCCAACTCCGTCTCCGTGGTGTCCCTGTCACTCAGCCAACTCTATCTCCCTGGTGTCCCTGTCACTCAGCCAACCCCGTCTCCATGGTGTCCCTGTCACTCAGCCAACTCCATCTCCCTGGTGTCCCTGTCACTCAGCCAACTCCGTCTCCCTGGTGTCCCTGTCCCTTTCCCTGTCACTCAGCCAACTCCATCTCCCTGGTGTCCCTGGCACTCAGCCAACTCCAACTCCGTCTCCATGGTGTCCGTGTCCCTTTCCCTGTCACTCAGCCAACTCCATCTCCCTGGTGTCCCTGTCACTCAGCCAACTCCATCTCCCTGGTGTCCCTGTCACTCAGCCAACTCCATCTCCCTGGTGTCCCTGTCACTCAGCCAACTCCGTCTCCATCGTGTCCCTGTCCCTTTCCCTGTCACTCAGCCAACTCCATCTCCCTGGTGTCCCTGTCACTCAGCCAACTCTGTCTCCATGGTGTCCCTGTCACTCAGCCAACTCTGTCTCCATGGTGTCCCTGCCACTCAGCCAACTCCGTCTCCATGGTGTCCCTGTCCCTTTCCCTGTCACTCAGCCAACTCCATCTCCCTGGTGTCCCTGGCACTCAGCCAACTCCAACTCCGTCTCCATGGTGTCCGTGTCCCTTTCCCTGTCACTCAGCCAACTCCATCTCCCTGGTGTCCCTGTCACTCAGCCATCTCGGTCTCCATGGTGTCCCTGTCACTCAGCCAACTCCATCTCCCTGGTGTCCCTGTCACTCAGCCAACTCCGTCTCCCTGGTGACCCTGTCACTCAGCCAACCCCGTCTCCCTGGCGTCCCTGTCACTCAGCCAACTCTATCTCCCTTGTGTCCCTGTCACTCAGCCAACTCCGTCTCCCTCGTGTCCCTGTCACTATGCCAACTCCATCTCCCTCGTGTCCCTGTCACTATGCCAACTCCATCTCCCTGGTGTCCCTGTCACTCAGCCACTCTGTCTCCATGGTGTCCCTGTTCCTTTCCCTGTCACTCAGCCAACCCCGTCTCCATGGTATCCCTGTCCCTTTCACTGTCACTCAGCCAAATCCGTCTCCATGGTGTCCCTGTCCCTTTCCCTGTCACTCAGCCAACTCCGTCTCCCTGGTGTCCCTGTCACTCAGCCAACTCCGTTTCCCTGGTGTTCCTGTCACTCAGCCAACTCCATCTCCCTGGTGTCCCTGTCACTCAGCCAACTCCGTCTCCATGGTGTCCCTGTCCCTTTCCCTGTCACTCAGCCAACTCCATCTCCCTGGTGTCCCTGATCCTTTCCCTGTCACTCAGCCAACTCCATCTCCCTGGTGTCCCTTTCACTCAGCCAACTCCGTCTCCATTGTGTCCCTGTCACTCAGCCAACTCCGTCTCCATGGTGTCCCTGTCACTCAGCCAACTCAGTCTCCATGGTGTCCCTGTCACTCAGCCAACTCCGTCTCCGTGGTGTCCCTGTCACTCAGCCAACTCTATCTCACTGGTGTCCCTGTCACTCAGCCAACTCTGTCTCCATGGTGTCCCTTTCCCTTTCCCTGCCACTCAGCCAACTCGGTCTCCATGGTGTCCTTGTCCCTTTCCATGTCACTCAGCCAACTCCGTCTCCATGGTGTCCCTGGCACTCAACCAACTCCAAGTCCGTCTCCATGGTGTCCCTGTCCCTTTCCCTGTCACTCAGCCAACTCCATCTCCCTCGTGTCCCTGTCACTATGCCAACTCCATCTCCCTCGTGTCCCTGTCACTATGCCAACTCCATCTCCCTGGTGTCCCTGTCACTCAGCCACTCTGTCTCCATGGTGTCCCTGTTCCTTTCCCTGTCACTCAGCCAACCCCGTCTCCATGGTGTCCCTGTCCCTTTCACTGTCACTCAGCCAAATCCGTCTCCTTGGTGTCCCTGTCCCTTTCCCCGTCACTCAGCCAACTCCGTCTCCCTGGTGTCCCTGTCACTCAGCCAACTCCGTCTCCCTGGTGTTCCTGTCACTCAGCCAACTCCGTCTCCCTGGTGTCCCTGTCACTCAGCCAACTCCGTCTCCATGGTGTCCCTGTCCCTTTCCCTGTCACTCAGCCAACTCCATCTCCCTGGTGTCCCTGATCCTTTCCCTGTCACTCAGCCAACTCCATCTCCCTGGTGTCCCTGTCACTCAGCCAACTCCGTCTCCATGGTGTCCCTGTCACTCAGCCAACTCCGTCTCCATGGTGTCCCTGTCACTCAGCCAACTCCGTCTCCATGGTGTCCCTGTCACTCAGCCAACTCCGTCTCCGTGGTGTCCCTGTCACTCAGCCAACTCTATCTCCCTGGTGTCCCTGTCACTCAGCCAACTCTGTCTCCATGGTGTCCCTTTCCCTTTCCCTGTCACTCAGCCAACTCGGTCTCCATGGTGTCCTTGTCCCTTTCCATGTCACTCAGCCAACTCCGTCTCCATGGTGTCCCTTTCACTCAGCCAACTCCGTCTCCATGGTGTCCCTGTCCCTTTCCATGTCACTCAGCCAACTCCGTCTCCATGGTGTCCCTTTCCCTTTCCCTGTCACTCAGCCAACTCGGTCTCCATGGTGTCCCTGTCCCTTTCCCTGTCACTCAGCCAACTCCGTTTCCCTGTTGTCCCTGTCACTCAGCCAACTCCAACTCCGTCTCCCTGGTGTCCCTGTCCCTTTCCCTGTCACTCAGCCAACTGCATCTCCCTGGTGTCCCTGTCACACAGCCAACTCCATCTCCCTGGTGTCCCTGTCACTCAGCCAACCCCGTCTCCATGGTGTCCCTGTCACTCAGCCAACTCCATCTCCCTGGTGTCCCTGTCACTCAGCCAACTCCATCTCCCTGGTGTCCCTGTGACTCAGCCAACTCCGTCTCCATGGTGTCCCTGTCACTCAGCCAATTCAGTCTCCATGGTCTCCCTGTCACACAGCCAACTCCTTCTCCATGGTGACCCTGTCCCTTTTCTGGTCACTCAGCCAACCCCATCTCCATGGTGACCCTGTACCTTTCCCTGTCACTCAGCCAACTCGTCTCCATGGTGTCCCTGTCACTCAGCCAACTCCAACTCCCTGGTGTCCCTGACACTCAGCCAACTCCGTCTCCCTGGTGTCCCTGTCACTCAGCCAACTCCGTCTCCATGGTGTCCGTGTCCCTTTCCCTGTTACTCAGCCAACTCCGTCTCCATGGTGTCCCTGTCACTCAGCCAACTCCGTCTCCCTGGTGTCCCTGTCCCTTTCCCTGTCACTCAGCCAACCCCGTCTCCATGGTGTCCCTGTCACTCAGCCAACTCCATCTCCCTGGTGTCCCTGTCACTCAGCCAACTCCGTCTCCTTGGTGTCCCTGACCCTTTCCCTGTCACTCAGCTAACTCCATCTCCCTGGTGTCCCTGTAACTCAGCCAACTCCGTCTCCCTGGTGTCCCTGTCACTCAGCCAACTCCGTCTCCGTGGTGTCCCTGTCACTCAGCCAACTCCATCTCCCTGGTGTCCCTGTCACTCAGCCAACTCTGTCTCCATGGTGTCCCTGTCAATCAGCCAACTCCGTCTCCATGGTGTCCCTTTCCATTTCCCTGTCACTCAGCCAACTCCATCTCCCTGGTGTCCCTGGCACTCAGCCAACTCCAACTCCGTCTCCATGGTGTCCCTGTCCCTTTCCCTGTCACTCAGCCAACTCCATCTCCCTGGTGTCCCTGTCACTCAGCCAACTCCATCTCCCTGGTGTCCCTGTCACTCAGCCAACTCGGTCTCCATGGTGTCCCTGTCCCTTTCCCTGTCACTCAGCCAACTCCGTCTCCCTGGTGTCCCTGTCACTCAGCCAACTCCGTCTCCCTGGTGTCCCTGTCACTCAGCCAACTCCGTCTCCCTGGTGTCCCTGTCACTCAGCCAACCCCGTCTCCCTGGCGTCCCTGTCACTCAGCCAACTCCATCTCCCTGGTGTCCCTGTCACTCAGCCAACTCTGTCTCCATGGTGTCTCTGTCACTCAGCCAACTCCATCTCCCTGGTGTCCCTGTCACTCAGCCAACTCCGTATCCATGGTGTCCCTGCCACTCAGCCAACTCCGTCTCCATGGTGTCCCTGTCCCTTTCCCTGTCACTCAGCCAACTCCATCTCCCTGGTGTCCCTGGCACTCAACCAACTCCAAGTCCGTCTCCATGGTGTCCCTGTCCCTTTCCCTGTCACTCAGCCAACTCCATCTCCCTGGTGTCCCTGTCACTCAGCCAACTCCGTCTCCCTGGTGTCCCTGTCACTCAGCCAACTCCGTCTCCCTGGTGTCCCTGTCACTCAGCCAACCCCGTCTCCCTGCGTCCCTGTCACTCAGCCAACTCTATCTCCCTTGTGTCCCTGTCACTCAGCCAACTCCGTCTCCCTCGTGTCCCTGTCACTATGCCAACTCCATCTCCCTCGTGTCCCTGTCACTATGCCAACTCCATCTCCCTGGTGTCCCTGTCACTCAGCCCACTCTGTCTCCATGGTGTCCCTGTCCCTTTCCCTGTCACTCAGCCAACCCCGTCTCCATGGTGTCCCTGTCCCTTTCACTGTCACTCAGCCAACTCCGTCTCCATGGTGTCCCTGTCCCTTTCCCTGTCACTCAGCCAACTCCGTCTCCCTGGTGTCCCTGTCACTCAGACAACTCCGTCTCCATGGTGTCCCTGTCCCTTTCCCTGTCACTCAGCCAAATCCATCTCCCTGGTGTCCCTGATCCTTTCCCTGTCACTCAGCCAACTCCATCTCCCTGGTGTCCCTGTCACTCAGCCAACTCCATCTCCCTGCTGTCCCTGTCACTCAGCCAACTCGGTCTCCATGGTGTCCCTGTCACTCAGCCAACTCCGTCTCCATGGTGTCCCTGTCACTCAGCCAACTCCATCTCCCTGGTGTCCCTGTCACTCAGCCAACTCCATCTCCCTGGTGTCCCTGATCCTTTCCCTGTCACTCAGCCAAATCCATCTCCCTGGTGTCCCTGTCACTCAGCCAACTCCGTCTCCATGGTGTCCCTGTCAATCAGCCAACTCCGTCTCCATGGTGTCCCTGTCACTCAGCCAACTCCGTCTCCATGGTGTCCCTGTCACTCAGCCAACTCCGTCTCCGTGGTGTCCCTGTCACTCAGCCAACTCTATCTCCCTGGTGTCCCTGTCACTCAGCCAACCCCGTCTCCATGGTGTCCCTGTCACTCAGCCAACTCCATCTCCCTGGTGTCCCTGTCACTCAGCCAACTCCGTCTCCATGGTGTCCCTGTCCCTTTCCCTGTCACTCAGCCAACTCCATCTCCCTGGTGTCCCTGGCACTCAGCCAACTCCAACTCCGTCTCCATGGTGTCCGTGTCCCTTTCCCTGTCACTCAGCCAACTCCATCTCCCTGGTGTCCCTGTCACTCAGCCAACTCCATCTCCCTGGTGTCCCTGTCACTCAGCCAACTCCATCTCCCTGGTGTCCCTGTCACTCAGCCAACTCCGTCTCCATCGTGTCCCTGTCCCTTTCCCTGTCACTCAGCCAACTCCATCTCCCTGGTGTCCCTGTCACACAGCCAACTCCATCTCCCTGGTGTCCCTGTCACTCAGCCAACCCCGTCTCCATGGTGTCCCTGTCACTCAGCCAACTCCATCTCCCTGGTGTCCCTGTCACTCAGCCAACTCCATCTCCCTGGTGTCCCTGTGACTCAGCCAACTCCGTCTCCATGGTGTCCCTGTCACTCAGCCAATTCAGTCTCCATGGTCTCCCTGTCACACAGCCAACTCCTTCTCCATGGTGACCCTGTCCCTTTTCTCGTCACTCAGCCAACCCCATCTCCATGGTGACCCTGTACCTTTCCCTGTCACTCAGCCAACTCGTCTCCATGGTGTCCCTGTCACTCAGCCAACTCCAACTCCCTGGTGTCCCTGACACTCAGCCAACTCCGTCTCCCTGGTGTCCCTGTCACTCAGCCAACTCCGTCTCCATGGTGTCCGTGTCCCTTTCCCTGTTACTCAGCCAACTCCGTCTCCATGGTGTCCCTGTCACTCAGCCAACTCCGTCTCCCTGGTGTCCCTGTCCCTTTCCCTGTCACTCAGCCAACCCCGTCTCCATGGTGTCCCTGTCACTCAGCCAACTCCATCTCCCTGGTGTCCCTGTCACTCAGCCAACTCCGTCTCCTTGGTGTCCCTGACCCTTTCCCTGTCACTCAGCTAACTCCATCTCCCTGGTGTCCCTGTAACTCAGCCAACTCCGTCTCCCTGGTGTCCCTGTCACTCAGCCAACTCCGTCTCCGTGGTGTCCCTGTCACTCAGCCAACTCCATCTCCCTGGTGTCCCTGTCACTCAGCCAACTCTGTCTCCATGGTGTCCCTGTCAATCAGCCAACTCCGTCTCCATGGTGTCCCTTTCCATTTCCCTGTCACTCAGCCAACTCCATCTCCCTGGTGTCCCTGGCACTCAGCCAACTCAAACTCCGTCTCCATGGTGTCCCTGTCCCTTTCCCTGTCACTCAGCCAACTCCATCTCCCTGGTGTCCCTGTCACTCAGCCAACTCCATCTCCCTGGTGTCCCTGTCACTCAGCCAACTCGGTCTCCATGGTGTCCCTGTCCCTTTCCCTGTCACTCAGCCAACTCCGTCTCCCTGGTGTCCCTGTCACTCAGCCAACTCCGTCTCCCTGGTGTCCCTGTCACTCAGCCAACTCCGTCTCCCTGGTGTCCCTGTCACTCAGCCAACCCCGTCTCCCTGGCGTCCCTGTCACTCAGCCAACTCCATCTCCCTGGTGTCCCTGTCACTCAGCCAACTCTGTCTCCATGGTGTCTCTGTCACTCAGCCAACTCCATCTCCCTGGTGTCCCTGTCACTCAGCCAACTCCGTATCCATGGTGTCCCTGCCACTCAGCCAACTCCGTCTCCATGGTGTCCCTGTCCCTTTCCCTGTCACTCAGCCAACTCCATCTCCCTGGTGTCCCTGGCACTCAACCAACTCCAAGTCCGTCTCCATGGTGTCCCTGTCCCTTTCCCTGTCACTCAGCCAACTCCATCTCCCTGGTGTCCCTGTCACTCAGCCAACTCCGTCTCCCTGGTGTCCCTGTCACTCAGCCAACTCCGTCTCCCTGGTGTCCCTGTCACTCAGCCAACCCCGTCTCCCTGCGTCCCTGTCACTCAGCCAACTCTATCTCCCTTGTGTCCCTGTCACTCAGCCAACTCCGTCTCCCTCGTGTCCCTGTCACTATGCCAACTCCATCTCCCTCGTGTCCCTGTCACTATGCCAACTCCATCTCCCTGGTGTCCCTGTCACTCAGCCCACTCTGTCTCCATGGTGTCCCTGTCCCTTTCCCTGTCACTCAGCCAACCCCGTCTCCATGGTGTCCCTGTCCCTTTCACTGTCACTCAGCCAACTCCGTCTCCATGGTGTCCCTGTCCCTTTCCCTGTCACTCAGCCAACTCCGTCTCCCTGGTGTCCCTGTCACTCAGACAACTCCGTCTCCATGGTGTCCCTGTCCCTTTCCCTGTCACTCAGCCAAATCCATCTCCCTGGTGTCCCTGATCCTTTCCCTGTCACTCAGCCAACTCCATCTCCCTGGTGTCCCTGTCACTCAGCCAACTCCATCTCCCTGGTGTCCCTGTCACTCAGCCAACTCGGTCTCCATGGTGTCCCTGTCACTCAGCCAACTCCGTCTCCATGGTGTCCCTGTCACTCAGCCAACTCCATCTCCCTGGTGTCCCTGTCACTCAGCCAACTCCATCTCCCTGGTGTCCCTGATCCTTTCCCTGTCACTCAGCCAAATCCATCTCCCTGGTGTCCCTGTCACTCAGCCAACTCCGTCTCCATGGTGTCCCTGTCAATCAGCCAACTCCGTCTCCATGGTGTCCCTGTCACTCAGCCAACTCCGTCTCCATGGTGTCCCTGTCACTCAGCCAACTCCGTCTCCGTGGTGTCCCTGTCACTCAGCCAACTCTATCTCCCTGGTGTCCCTGTCACTCAGCCAACCCCGTCTCCATGGTGTCCCTGTCACTCAGCCAACTCCATCTCCCTGGTGTCCCTGTCACTCAGCCAACTCCGTCTCCCTGGTGTCCCTGTCCCTTTCCCTGTCACTCAGCCAACTCCATCTCCCTGGTGTCCCTGGCACTCAGCCAACTCCAACTCCGTCTCCATGGTGTCCGTGTCCCTTTCCCTGTCACTCAGCCAACTCCATCTCCCTGGTGTCCCTGTCACTCAGCCAACTCCATCTCCCTGGTGTCCCTGTCACTCAGCCAACTCCATCTCCCTGGTGTCCCTGTCACTCAGCCAACTCCGTCTCCATCGTGTCCCTGTCCCTTTCCCTGTCACTCAGCCAACTCCATCTCCCTGGTGTCCCTGTCACTCAGCCAACTCTGTCTCCATGGTGTCCCTGTCACTCAGCCAACTCTGTCTCCATGGTGTCCCTGCCACTCAGCCAACTCCGTCTCCATGGTGTCCCTGTCCCTTTCCCTGTCACTCAGCCAACTCCATCTCCCTGGTGTCCCTGGCACTCAGCCAACTCCAACTCCGTCTCCATGGTGTCCGTGTCCCTTTCCCTGTCACTCAGCCAACTCCATCTCCCTGGTGTCCCTGTCACTCAGCCATCTCGGTCTCCATGGTGTCCCTGTCACTCAGCCAACTCCATCTCCCTGGTGTCCCTGTCACTCAGCCAACTCGTTCTCCATGGTGTCCCTGTCACTCAGCCAACTCCGTCGCCATGGTGTCCCTGTCCCTTTCCCTGTCACTCAGCCAACTCCATCTCCCTGGTGTCCCTGTCACTCAGCCAACTCCGTCTCCCTGGTGTCCCTGTCACTCAGCCAACTCCGTCTCCCTGGTGTCCCTGTCACTCAGCCAACCCCGTCTCCCTGGCGTCCCTGTCACTCAGCCAACTCTATCTCCCTTGTGTCCCTGTCACTCAGCCAACTCCGTCTCCCTCGTGTCCCTGTCACTATGCCAACTCCATCTCCCTGGTGTCCCTGTCACTCAGCCCACTCTGTCTCCATGGTGTCCCTGTCCCTTTCACTGTCACTCAGCCAACCCCGTCTCCATGGTGTCCCTGTCCCTTTCACTGTCACTCAGCCAACTCCGTCTCCATGGTGTCCCTGTCCCTTTCCCTGTCACTCAGCCAACTCCGTCTCCATGGTGTCCCTGTCACTCAGCCAACTCCATCTCCCTGGTGTCCCTGTCCCTTTCCCTGTCACTCAGCCAACTCCGACTCCCTGGTGTCCCTGTCACTCAGCCAACTCCATCTCCCTGGTGTCCATGTCACTCAGCCAACTCCGTCTCCCTGGTGTCCCTGTCACTCAGCCAACTCCGTCTCCCTGGTGTCCCTGTCCCTTTCCCTGTCACTCAGCCAACCCCGTCTCCATGGTGTCCCTGTCACTCAGCCAACTCCATCTCCCTGGTGTCCCTGTCACTCAGCCAACTCCGTCTCCGTGGTGTCCCTGTCACTCAGCCAACTCTATCTCCCGGTGTCCCTGTCACTCAGCCAACTCTGTCTCCATGGTGTCCCTTTCCCTTTCCCTGTCACTCAGCCAACTTGGTCTCCATGGTGTCCCTGTCCCTTTCCCTGTCACTCAGCCAACTCCGTCTCCATGGTGTCCCTGTCACTCAGCCAACTCGGTCTCCATGGTGTCCCTGTCCCTTTCCATGTCACTCAGCCAACTCCGTCTTTATGGTGTCCCTTTCCCTTTCCCTGTCACTCAGCCAACTCGGTCTCCATGGTGTCCTTGTCACTTTCCCTGTCACTCAGCCAACTCCATCTCCATGGTGTCCCTTTCCCTTTCCCTGTCACTCAGCCAACTCGGTCTCCATGGTGTCCCTGTCCCTTTCCCTGTCACTCAGCCAACTCCATCTCCCTGGTGTCCCTGTCACTCAACCAACCCCGTCTCCCTGGTGTCCCTGTCACTCAGCCAACCCCGTCTCCCTGGCGTCCCTGTCACTCAGCCAACTCCATCTCCCTGGTGTCCCTGGCACTCAGCCAACTCCAACTCCGTCTCCATGGTGTCCCTGTCCCTTTCCCTGTCACTCAGCCAACTCTATCTCCCGGTGTCCCTGTCACTCAGCCAACTCTGTCTCCATGGTGTCCCTTTCCCTTTCCCTGTCACTCAGCCAACTTGGTCTCCATGGTGTCCCTGTCCCTTTCCCTGTCACTCAGCCAACTCCGTCTCCATGGTGTCCCTGTCACTCAGCCAACTCGGTCTCCATGGTGTCCCTGTCCCTTTCCATGTCACTCAGCCAACTCCGTCTTTATGGTGTCCCTTTCCCTTTCCCTGTCACTCAGCCAACTCGGTCTCCATGGTGTCCTTGTCACTTTCCCTGTCACTCAGCCAACTCCATCTCCATGGTGTCCCTTTCCCTTTCCCTGTCACTCAGCCAACTCGGTCTCCATGGTGTCCCTGTCCCTTTCCCTGTCACTCAGCCAACTCCATCTCCCTGGTGTCCCTGTCACTCAACCAACCCCGTCTCCCTGGTGTCCCTGTCACTCAGCCAACCCCGTCTCCCTGGCGTCCCTGTCACTCAGCCAACTCCATCTCCCTGGTGTCCCTGGCACTCAGCCAACTCCAACTCCGTCTCCATGGTGTCCCTGTCCCTTTCCCTGTCACTCAGCCAACTCCATCTCCCTGGTGTCCCTGTCACTCAGCCAACTCGGTCTCCATGGTGTCCCTGTCCCTTTCCCTGTCACTCAGCCAACTCCGTCTCCCTGGTGTCCCTGTCACTCAGCCAACTCCGTCTCCCTGGTGTCCCTGTCACTCAGCCAACTCCGTCTCCCTGGTGTCCCTGTCACTCAGCCAACCCCGTCTCCCTGGCGTCCCTGTCACTCAGCCAACTCCATCTCCCTGGTGTCCCTGTCACTCAGCCAACTCTGTCTCCATGGTGTCTCTGTCACTCAGCCAACTCCATCTCCCTGGTGTCCCTGTCACTCAGCCAACTCCGTATCCATGGTGTCCCTGCCACTCAGCCAACTCCGTCTCCATGGTGTTCCTGTCCCTTTCCCTGTCACTCAGCCAACTCCATCTCCCTGGTGTCCCTGGCACTCAACCAACTCCAAGTCCGTCTCCATGGTGTCCCTGTCCCTTTCCCTGTCACTCAGCCAACTCCATCTCCCTGGTGTCCCTGTCACTCAGCCAACTCCGTCTCCCTGGTGTCCCTGTCACTCAGCCAACTCCGTCTCCCTGGTGTCCCTGTCACTCAGCCAACCCCGTCTCCCTGCGTCCCTGTCACTCAGCCAACTCTATCTCCCTTGTGTCCCTGTCACTCAGCCAACTCCGTCTCCCTCGTGTCCATGTCACTATGCCAACTCCATCTCCCTCGTGTCCCTGTCACTATGCCAACTCCATCTCCCTGGTGTCTCTGTCACTCAGCCCACTCTGTCTCCATGGTGTCCCTGTCCCTTTCCCTGTCACTCAGCCAACACCGTCTCCATGGTGTCCCTGTCCCTTTCACTGTCACTCAGCCAACTCCGTCTCCATGGTGTCCCTGTCCCTTTCCCTGTCACTCAGCCAACTCCGTCTCCCTGGTGTCCCTGTCACTCAGCCAACTCCGTCTCCATGGTGTCCCTGTCCCGTTCCCTGGCACTCAGCCAAATCCATCTCCCTGGTGTCCCTGATCCTTTCCCTGTCACTCAGCCAACTCCATCTCCCTGGTGTCCCTGTCCCTCAGCCAACTCCATCTCCCTGGTGTCCCTGTCACTCAGCCAACTCGGTCTCCATGGTGTCCCTGTCACTCAGCCAACTCCGTCTCCATGGTGTCCCTGTCACTCAGCCAACTCCATCTCCCTGGTGTCCCTGTCACTCAGCCAACTCCATCTCCCTGGTGTCCCTGTCACTCAGCCAACTCCGTCTCCATGGTGTCCCTGTCAATCAGCCAACTCCGTCTCCATGGTGTCCCTGTCACTCAGCCAACTCCGTCTCCATGGTGTCCCTGTCACTCAGCCAACTCCGTCTCCGTGGTGTCCCTGTCACTCAGCCATCTCTATCTCCCTGGCGTCCCTGTCACTCAGCCAACCCCTTCTCCATGGTGTCCCTGTCACTCAGCCAACTCCATCTCCCTGGTGTCCCTGTCACTCAGCCAACTCCGTCTCCCTGGTGTCCCTGTCCCTTTCCCGGTCACTCAGCCAACTCCATCTCCCTGGTGTCCCTGGCACTCAGCCAACTCCAACTCCGTCACCATGGTGTCCGTGTCCCTTTCCCTGTCACTCAGCCAACTCCATCTCCCTGGTGTCCCTGTCACTCAGCCAACTCCATCTCCCTGGTGTCCCTGTCACTCAGCCAACTCCATCTCCCTGGTGTCCCTGTCACTCAGCCAACTCCGTCTCCATGGTGTCCCTGTCCCTTTCCCTGTCACTCAGCCAACTCCATCTCCCTGGTGTCCCTGTCACTCAGCCAACTCTGTCTCCATGGTGTCCCTGTCACTCAGCCAACTCTGTCTCCATGGTGTCCCTGCCACTCAGCCAACTCCGTCTCCATGGTGTCCCTGTCCCTTTCCCTGTCACTCAGCCAACTCCATCTCCCTGGTGTCCCTGGCACTCAGCCAACTCCAACTCCGTCTCCATGGTGTCCGTGTCCCTTTCCCTGTCACTCAGCCAACTCCATCTCCCTGGTGTCCCTGTCACTCAGCCAACTCGGTCTCCATGGTGTCCCTGTCACTCAGCCAACTCCATCTCCCTGGTGTCCCTGTCACTCAGCCAACTCGTTCTCCATGGTGTCCCTGTCACTCAGCCAACTCCGTCTCCATGGTGTCCCTGTCCCTTTCCCTGTCACTCAGCCGACTCCATCTCCCTGTTGTCCCTGTCACTCAGCCAACTCCGTCTCCCTGGTGTCCCTGTCACTCAGCCAACTCCGTCTCCCTGGTGTCCCTGTCACTCAGCCAACCCCGTCTCCCTGGCGTCCCTGTCACTCAGCCAACTCTATCTCCCTTGTGTCCCTGTCACTCAGCCAACTCCGTCTCCCTCGTGTCCCTGTCACTATGCCAACTCCATCTCCCTGGTGTCCCTGTCACTCAGCCCACTCTGTCTCCATGGTGTCCCTGTCCCTTTCCCTGTCACTCAGCCAACCCCGTCTCCATGGTGTCCCTGTCCCTTTCACTGTCACTCAGCCACCTCCGTCTCCATGGTGTCCCTGTCCCTTTCCCTGTCACTCAGCCAACTCCGTCTCCATGGTGTCCCTGTCACTCAGCCAACTCCATCTCCCTGGTGTCCCTGTCCCTTTCCCTGTCACTCAGCCAACTCCGTCTCCCTGGTGTCCCTGTCACTCAGCCAACTCCATCTCCCTGGTGTCCCTGTCACTCAGCCAACTCCGTCTCCCTGGTGTCCCTGTCACTCAGCCAACTCCGTCTCCCTGGTGTCCCTGTCCCTTTCCCTGTCACTCAGCCAACCCCGTCTCCATGGTGTCCCTGTCACTCAGCCAACTCCATCTCCCTGGTGTCCCTGTCACTCAGCCAACTCCGTCTCCATGGTGTCCCTGTCACTCAGCCAACTCTATCTCCCGGTGTCCCTGTCACTCAGCCAACTCTGTCTCCATGGTGTCCCTTTCCCTTTCCCTGTCACTCAGCCAACTTGGTCTCCATGGTGTCCCTGTCCCTTTCCCTGTCACTCAGCCAACTCCGTCTCCATGGTGTCCCTGTCACTCAGCCAACTCGGTCTCCATGGTGTCCCTGTCCCTTTCCATGTCACTCAGCCAACTCCGTCTCCATGGTGTCCCTTTCCCTTTCCCTGTCACTCAGCCAACTCGGTCTCCATGGAGTCCTTGTCACTTTCCCTGTCACTCAGCCAACTCCATCTCCATGGTGTCCCTTTCCCTTTCCCTGTCACTCAGCCAACTCGGTCTCCATGGTGTCCCTGTCCCTTTCCCTGTCACTCAGCCAACTCCATCTCCCTGGTGTCCCTGTCACTCAGCCAACCCCGTCTCCCTGGTGTCCCTGTCACTCAGCCAACCCCGTCTCCCTGGCGTCCCTGTCACTCAGCCAACTCCATCTCCCTGGTGTCCCTGTCACTCAGCCAACTCTGTCTCCATGGTGTCTCTGTCACTCAGCCAACTCCATCTCCCTGGTGTGCCTGTCACTCAGCCAACTCCGTATCCATGCTTTCCCTGCCACTCAGCCAACTCCGTCTCCATGGTGTCCCTGTCCCTTTCCCTGTCACTCAGCCAACTCCAGCTCCCTGGTGTCCCTGGCACTCAGTCAACTCCAAGTCCGTCTCCATGGTGTCCCTGTCCCTTTCCCTGTCACTCAGCCAGCTCCATCTCCCTGGTGTCCCTGTCACTCAGCCAACTCCGTATCCATGGTGTCCCTGTCACTCAGCCAACTCCATCTCCCTGGTGTCCCTGTCACTCAGCCAACTCCGTCTCCCTGGTGTCCCTGTCACTCAGCCAACTCCGTCCCCCTGGTATCCCTGTCACTCAGCCAACCCCGTCTCCCTGGCGTCCCTGTCACTCAGCCAACTCTATCTCCCTGGTGTTCCTGTCACTCAGCCAACTCCGTCTCCCTCGTGTCCCTGTCACTATGCCAACTCCATCTCCCTGGTGTCCCTGTCACTCAGCCCACTCTGTCTCCATGGTGTCCCTGTCCCTTTCCCTGTCACTCAGCCAACTCCGTCTCCCTGGTGTCCCAGTCACTCAGCCAACTCCATCTCCCTGGTGTCCCTGTCCCTTTCCCTGTCACTCAGCCAACTCCATCTCCCTGGTGTCCTTGTCACTCAGCCAACTCCATCTCCCTGGTGTCCCTGATCCTTTCCCTGTCACTCAGCCAACTCCGTTTCCATGGTGTCCCTGTCACTCAGCCAACTCCATCTCCCTGGTGTCCCTGTCCCTTTCCCTGTCACTCAGCCAACTCCGTCTCCCTGGTTTCCCTGTCACTCAGCCAACTCCATCTCCCTGGTGTCCCTGTCACTCAGCCAACTCCGTCTCCATGGTGTCCCTGTCACTCAGCCAACTCCGTCTCCCTGGTGTCCCTGTCCCTTTCCCTGTCACTCAGCCAACCCCGTCTCCATGGTGTCCCTGTCACTCAGCCAACTCCATCTCCCTGGTGTCCCTGTCACTCAGCCAACTCTGTCTCCATGGTGTCCGTTTCCCTTTCCCTGTCACTCAGCCAACTTGGTCTCCATGGTGTCCCTGTCCCTTTCCATGTCACTCAGCCAACTCCGTCTCCATGGTGTCCCTGTCACTCAGCCAACTCGGTCTCCATGGTGTCCCTTTCCCTTTCCCTGTCACTCAGCCAACTCGGTCTCCATGGTGTCCCTGTCACTTTCCCTGTCACTCAGCCAACTCCATCTCCATGGTGTCCCTGTCACTCAGCCAACTCCGTCTCCCTGGTGTCCCTGTCCCTTTCCCTGTCACTCAGCCAACCCCGTCTCCATGGTGTCCCTGTCACTCAGCCAACTCCATCTCCCTGGTGTCCCTGTCACTCAGCCAACTCCATCTCCCTGGTGTCCCTGTCACTCAGCCAACTCCGTCTCCATGGTGTCCCTGCCACTCAGCCAACTCCATCTCCCTTGTGTCCCTGACCCTTTCCCTGTCAGTCTGCTAACTACATCTCCCTGGTGTCCCTGTAACTCAGCCAACTCCCATCTCCCTGGTGTCCCTGTCACTCAGCCAACTCCGTCTCCGTGGTGTCCCTGTCACTCAGCCAACTCTATCTCCCTGGTGTCCCTGTCAATCAGCAAACTCCGTCTCCGTGGTGTCCCTGTCACTCAGCCAACTCTGTCTCCATGGTGTCCCTTTCCCTTTCCCTGTCACTCAGCCAACTCGGTCTCCATGGTGTCCCTGTCCCTTTCCATGTCACTCAGCCAACTCCGTCTCCATGGTGTGCCTGTCATTCAGCCAACTCGGTCTCCATGGTGTCCCTGTCCCTTTCCATGTCACTCAGCCAACTCCGTCTCCCTGGTATCCCTGTCACTCAGCCAACTCCAACTCCGTCTCCCTGGTGTCCCTGTCCCTTTCCCTGTCACTCAGCCAACTGCATCTCCCTGGTGTCCCTGTCACACAGCCAAACCCGTCTCCATGGTGTCCCTGTCCCATTCCCTGTCACTCAGCCAACTTCATCTCCCTGGTGTCCCTGTCACACAGCCAACTCCATCTCCCTGGTGTCCCTGTGACTCAGCCAACTCCGTCTCCATGGTGTCCCTGTCACTCAGCCAATTCAGTCTCCATGGTGTCCCTGTCACACAGCCAACTCCTTCTCCATGGTGACCCTGTCCCTTTTCCGGTCACTCAGCCAACCCCATCTCCATGGTGACCCTGTACCTTTCCCTGTCACTCAGCCAACTCGTCTCCATGGTGTCCCTGTCACTCAGCCAACTCCAACTCCCTGGTGTCCCTGACACTCAGCCAACTCTGTCTCCATGGTGTCCCTGTCACTCAGCCAACTCCGTCTCCCTGGTGTCCCTGTCCCTTTCCCTCTCACTCAGCCAACCCCGTCTCCATGGTGTCCCTGTCACTCAGCCAACTCCATCTCCCTGGTGTCGTTGTCACTCAGCCAACTCCATCTCCCTGGTGTCCCTGTCACTCAGCCAACTCCGTCTCCATGGTGTCCCTGACCCTTTCCCTGTCACTCAGCTAACTCCATCTCCCTGGTGTCCCTGTAACTCAGCCAACTCCCATCTCCCTGGTGTCTCTGTCACTCAGCCAACTCCATCTCCCTGGTGTCCCTGTCACTCAGCCAACTCTGTCTCCATGGTGTCCCTTTCCATTTCCCTGTTACTCAGCCAACTCGGTCTCCATGGTGTCCCTGTCCCTTTCCATGTCACTCAGCCAACTCCGTCTCCATGGTGTCCCTTTCCCTTTCCCTGTCACTCAGCCAACTCGGTCTCCATGGTGTCCCTGTCACTTTCCCTGTCTCTCAGCCAACTCCGTCTCCATGGTGTCCCTTTCCCTTTCCCTGTCACTCAGCCAACGCGGTCTCCATGGTGTCCCTGTCTGGTGTCCCTGTGACTCAGCCAACTCCGTCTCCCTGGTGTCCCTGTCCCTTTCCCTGTCACTCAACCAACTGCATCTCCCTGGTGTCCCTGTCACTCAGCCAACTCCGTCTCCCTGGTGTCCCTGTGACTCAGCCAACTCCGTCTCCCTGGTGTCCCTGTCCCTTTCCCTGTCACTCAGCTGACTCCATCTCCCTGGTGTCCCTGTCACTCAGCCAACTCTGTCTCCATGGTGTCCCTGTCACTCAGCCAACTCCGCCTCTATGGTGACCCTGTCCCTTTCCCGGTCACTCAGCCAACCCCATCTCCATGGTGACCCTGTACCTTTCCTGCCACTCAGCCAACTCCGTCTCCATGGTGTCCCTGTCCCTTTCCCTGTCACTCAGCCAACTCCATCTCCCTGGTGTCCCTGGCACTCAGCCAACTCCAACTCCGTCTCCATGGTGTCCCTGTCCCTTTCCCTGTCACTCAGCCAACTCCATCTCCCTGGTGTCCCTGTCACTCAGCCAACTCCGTATCCATGGTGTCCCTGCCACTCAGCCAACTCCGTCTCCATGGTGTCATGTCCCTTTCCCTGTCACTCAGCCAACTCCATCTCCCTGGTGTCCCTGGCACTCAACCAACTCCAAGTCCGTCTCCATGGTGTCCCTGTCCCTTTCCCTGTCACTCAGCCAACTCCATCTCCCTGGTGTCCCTGTCACTCAGCCAACTCCGTCTCCCTGGTGTCCCTGTCACTCAGCCAACTCCGTCTCCCTGGTGTCCCTGTCACTCAGCCAACCCCGTCTCCCTGGCGTCCCTGTCACTCAGCCAACTCTATCTCCCTTGTGTCCCTGTCACTCAGCCAACTCCGTCTCCCTCGTGTCCCTGTCACTATGTCAACTCCATCTCCCTCGTGTCCCTGTCACTATGCCAACTCCATCTCCCTGGTGTCCCTGTCACTCAGCCACTCTGTCTCCATGGTGTCCCTGTTCCTTTCCCTGTCACTCAGCCAACCCCGTCTCCATGGTGTCCCTGTCCCTTTCACTGTCACTCAGCCAACTCCGTCTCCATGGTGTCCCTGTCCCTTTCCCTGTCACTCAGCCAACTCCGTCTCCCTGGTGTCCCTGTCACTCAGCCATCTCCGTCTCCCTGGTGTCCCTGTCACTCAGCCAACTCCGTCTCCCTGGTGTCCCTGTCACTCAGCCAACTCCGTCTCCATGGTGTCCCTGTCCCTTTCCCTGTCACTCAGCCAACTCCATCTCCCTGGTGTCCCTGATCCTTTCCCTGTCACTCAGCCAACTCCATCTCCCTGGTGTCCCTGTCACTCAGCCAACTCCGTCTCCATGGTGTCCCTGTCACTCAGCCAACTCCGTCTCCATGGTGTCCCTGTCACTCAGCCAACTCCGTCTCCATGGTGTCCCTGTCACTCAGCCAACTCCGTCTCCGTGGTGTCCCTGTCACTCAGCCAACTCTATCTCCCTGGTGTCCCTGTCACTCAGCCAACTCTGTCTCCATGGTGTCCCTTTCCCTTTCCCTGTCACTCAGCCAACTCGGTCTCCATGGTGTCCTTGTCCCTTTCCATGTCACTCAGCCAACTCCGTCTCCATGGTGTCCCTGTCACTCAGCCAACTCCGTCTCCATGGTGTCCCTGTCCCTTTCCATGTCACTCAGCCAACTCCGTCTCCATGGTGTCCCTTTCCCTTTCCCTGTCACTCAGCCAACTCGGTCTCCATGGTGTCCCTGTCCCTTTCCCTGTCACTCAGCCAACTCCGTTTCCCTGTTGTCCCTGTCACTCAGCCAACTCCAACTCCGTCTCCCTGGTGTCCCTGTCCCTTTCCCTGTCACTCAGCCAACTCCGTCTCCATGGTGTCCCTGTCACTCAGCCAACTCCATCTCCCTGGTGTCCCTGTGACTCAGCCAACTCCGTCTCCATGGTGTCCCTGTCACTCAGCCAACTCTGTCTCCATGGTGTCCCTGCCACTCAGCCAACTCCGTCTCCATGGTGTCCCTGTCACTCAGCCAATTCAGTCTCCATGGTCTCCCTGTCACACAGCCAACTCCTTCTCCATGGTGACCCTGTCCCTTTTCTGGTCACTCAGCCAACCCCATCTCCATGGTGACCCTGTACCTTTCCCTGTCACTCAGCCAACTCGTCTCCATGGTGTCCCTGTCACTCAGCCAACTCCAACTCCCTGGTGTCCCTGACACTCAGCCAACTCCGTCTCCCTGGTGTCCCTGTCACTCAGCCAACTCCGTCTCCATGGTGTCCGTGTCCCTTTCCCTGTCACTCAGCCAACTCCGTCTCCATGGTGTCCCTGTCACTCAGCCAACTCCGTCTCCCTGGTGTCCCTGTCCCTTTCCCTGTCACTCAGCCAACCCCGTCTCCATGGTGTCCCTGTCACTCAGCCAACTCCATCTCCCTGGTGTCCCTGTCACTCAGCCAACTCCGTCTCCTTGGTGTCCCTGACCCTTTCCCTGTCACTCAGCTAACTCCATCTCCCTGGTGTCCCTGTAACTCAGCCAACTCCGTCTCCCTGGTGTCCCTGTCACTCAGCCAACTCCGTCTCCGTGGTGTCCCTGTCACTCAGCCAACTCCATCTCCCTGGTGTCCCTGTCACTCAGCCAACTCTGTCTCCATGGTGTCCCTGTCACTCAGCCAACTCCGTCTCCATGGTGTCCCTTTCCATTTCCCTGTCACTCAGCCAACTTGGTCTCCATGGTGTCCTTGTCCCTTTCCATGTCACTCAGCCAACTCCGTCTCCCTGGTGTCCCTGTCACTCAGCCAACTCCGTCTCCATGGTGTCCCTTTCCATTTCCCTGTCACTCAGCCAACTCGGTCTCCATGGTGTCCCTGTCCCTTTCCATGTCACTCAGCCAAATCCGTCTCCATGGTGTCCCTTTCCCTTTCCCTGTCACTCAGCCAACTCCGTCTCCATGGTCTCCCTGTCCCTTTCCCTGTCACTCAGCCAACTCCGTCTCCCTGGTGTCCCTGTCCCTTTCCCTGTCACTCAACCAACTGCATCTCCCTGGTGTCCCTGTCACTCAGCCAACTCCGTCTCCCTGGTGTCCCTGTGACTCAGCCAACTCCATCTCCCTGGTGTCCTGTCACTCAGCCAACTCTGTCTCCATGGTGTCCCTGTCACTCAGCCAACTCCGCCTCTATGGTGACCCTGTCCCTTTCCCGGTCACTCAGCCAACCCCATCTCCATGGTGACCCTGTACCTTTCCCTGTCACTCAGCCAACTCGTCTCCATGGTGTCCCTGTCACTCAGCCAACTCCAACTCCCTGGTGTCCCTGTCACTCAGCCAACTCCGTCTCCATGCTGTCCTTGTCACTCAGCCAACTCTATCTCCATGGTGTCCCTGTCACTCTGCCAACCCCGTCTCCTTGGTGTCCCTGTCCCTTTTATTCCTTGGGCATCAACTTTGCTGACAAGCCAGTTTTGTGGCACTTTATCAAAAGCTTTTTGTAAGTCCACTTACGCACATCACCCGCTTTCCCCTATTCAACCTCTCCGTAAATTCATTGAAAAACTCAATCAAATTAGTTAAACATGATTGGCCCTTGACAAATCAAAACAGAAAATGCTGGAAGGACTGAGCAGAGCAGGCAGCGTTTGTGGAGAGAGAAATAGAGTTGATGTTTCAATGACCTTTCGGTTGAAACATGCATCCTACCTCTCTGACCAAGCTTCTGGTCATTTGTCCTAATATCCCCTTACGTTGCTTAGTGCCAGAGAGGTAGGTTTTAAGGAGCATCTAATAGGAGGAAAGAAAGGTAGATAGGAGAGCTTTAGGGAGGTAATTCCAAACTTTGGGGTGAAGGCAATGAAATGCACGGCCACCAATAGGCAGCGATTAAAATCGAGGGCTGCTTCAGAGGCCAGAATCGAAGGAGTGCAGGTATTTCAGAGAGTTGCGGGGCTGGAGGAGATGACAGAGATAAAGAGTGGAAGAAAGGCCTTGGAGGGATTTGAAAACGAGGATGAGAATCTTAAAATCAAGACATTGCTTAACCAGGAGCCAGTGTAGGTCAATGAGCACAGGGGTGCTAGGGGAATGGGACTTGCTACAAGTTAGAACAGCAGAGTTTTGGATGACATCAAGTTTATGGAGGGTCTAATGTGGGAGCGCAGCCACTGAGGGCCTCTGGCATCTGATTTCCACCCCTGCAGTCCCTGGCCAATCCTCTGATCTCAGCCATCAGCCAAACAATGTCCAACACCTCCCCCCCCACCCCCCCCACCAAGACTGGACCACACCTCACCCCAGAAAAGCACAAGGTTTCCTTTTTATTTTAATCAGAGAACATTGCAGATCTATTTTGTCCCTTTGTTTAATTCTGTTTTATAACATGAAGTATTAGCAACATACTGGATGAAAATCCTCACACAGGTTATGTTGCTGAAAGTGTGGATAGGCATCTCATCAGGTCATTCCACACAGAAATCTTCACAAGACAGCAACTCTCTCTGCCGTGGTTTTCATGTGATTTGTAAATTGAATAAAGATGTTTCTTTTCTTTATGATCTGTGAGTGTGGAACTTGCTGCCAGAGGGAGTGGTTGCAGCAAATAGTACCGATGCATTTAAGCGAGAGAAGGGAATGGAGGGTTATGCTGATCAAGTTGAAAGAGCAAGGGTGGGAGGAGGCTTGAACAGAGACTGGTTAGGCCGTATGGTATGCTTCTGGGCTGTAAATGTGGTGTAATTTTATGTAATTCAAGTGCAGTGCATGGTATTCTTTCACTTTAGCTCTGTCATACAGGTCAAAGATCTTTTAAATGAGTAACCCAGGATGACAAATAATGATAGCTGATTTTCCTCAAGTTGGCTTTAGATACCACAAAACACGGATGATGTCAAGTGACACATTGCTATCCGGTTTAGCCATTGCACCTGTCCTATTGTTCCTGCAACCAGCTCCGGATTCTTGCTCCAACTGGAAACCAAGTCTCTCCTTCCGAAGCTGTCAGCATTTTCCGGAGCTCCACTGGCCAACCCCCCTCCCTCTCCCAGCGGGGTAGAAAGTGAAAATTCATCCCCCTGCTTTGTGGTCTTCCTGCTCACAGTTTATTTTCCCAGCTAGCTTTGCATCATTAGCAAACGTGGATTAAATACAATCAGTCTCCTCAGCTAAAGCATTAATATGGATTGTCCATGGCTGCGGCCTAAGTCCTGGTACTTGCAGTACCCCAGTGATTACAACCTGGCAACCCAAAAATGTTCCAATTCTTCTGACGAGCTGCTTTCTGATCATATTAATATATCACCTCCAATCTCATTGGCCCCCTGCAGAGGGGAGCACCATGTGCATCATGTGGTGTGGTTTCATAGACGGAGAATGTCTTAGCAAGGTGAGCGTTCAGCTGCAGAAGAGGAAAATGGAGTGAGGATAGCACTGGGCTAAGATCTGTAGCAGGACAGCATCCATAATTGATGGCACTGTATCCCAGAAGGACCCAAAGGGGAGAGGGAGCCTTTGGGGATTGAGGTTTTTGGGGTAGGGTGCAGTGTGTGAAATTAACTGCAGCTTCTGACTTGTCCTGTTTCACGGTTCTCAGATCTACCTTCGGAACCTGGGGATTAACCAGTCTCCCAGGAGCATACTGGGGTCTAAAGGACCATCGGTTCAGCTGGACTTTACCCCAATGGAGTTGAAAAGACTGGGAGACACAGTTGCTGGAACAAGCCCAGGATTTCAAGGTGCAGAAGGTAAGACGTTTTGCAGCGCGTGAAGATGCAGTGCCTATATCAGTGAGGGGAGTGAGTGAGGTTGGAGTGTCTGTGTTCAGTGGGGAGTGAGGTTGGAGTGTCTGTGTTCAGTGGGGAGTGAGGTTGGAGTGTCTGTGTTCAGTGGGGGAGTGAGGTTGGAGGGTCTGTGTTCAGTGGGGAGTGAGGTTGGAGTGTGTGTGTTCAGTGGGGGAGTGTGGTTGGAGTGTCTGTGTTCAGTGGGGGAGTGAGGTTGGAGTGTCTGTTCAGTGGGGGAGTGAGGTTGGAGTGTGTGTTCAGTGAGGAGTGAGGTTGGACTGTCTGTGTTCAGTGAGGAGTGAGGTCGGAGTGTCTGTGTTCAGTGAGGAGTGAGGTCGGAGTGTCTGTGATCAGTGGGGATTGAAGTCGGAGTGTCTGTGTTCAGTGGGGAGTGAGGTTGGAGTCTCTATAATCAGTGGGGAGTGAGGTTGGAGTGTCTGTGTTCAGTGGGGGAGTGAGGTTGGAGTGTCTGTGTTCAGTGGGGAGTGATGTTGGAGTGTCTGTGTTCAGTGGGGAGTGAGGTTGGAGTGTCTGTGTTCAGTGGGGGAGTGAGGTTGGAGTGTCTGTGTTCAGTGGGGGAGTGAGGTTGGAGTGTCTGTTCAGTGGGGGAGTGAGGTTGGAGTGTCTGTTCAGTGGGGGAGTGAGGTTGGAGTGTCTGTAATTAGTGGGGAGTGAGGTTTGAGTGTCTGTGTTCAGTGGGGGAGTGAGGTTGGAGTGTCTGTATTCAGTGGGGGAGTGAGGTTGGAGTGTCTGTGTTCAGTGAGGGAGTGAGGTTGGAGTGTCTGTGTTCATTGGGGAGTGAGGTTGGAGTGTCTGTGTTCAGTGGGGAGTGAGGTTTGAGTGTCTGTGTTCAGTGCTGAGTGAGGTTGGAGTGTCTGTGTTCAGTGGGGGAGTGAGTTTGGAGTGTCTGTGTTCAGTGAGGGAGTGAGGTTGGAGTGTCTGTGTTCAGTGGGGGAGTGAGTTTGGAGTGTCTGTGTTCAGTGAGGGAGTGAGGTTGGAGTGTCTGTGTTCAGTGGGGAGTGAGGTTGGAGTGTCTGTGTTCAGTGGGGGAGTGAGGTTGGAGTGTCTGTGTTCAGTGGGGGAGTGAGGTTGGAGTTTCTGTGTTCAGTGGGGAGTGAGGTTGGAGTGTCTGTGTTCAGTGCTGAGTGAGGTTGGAGTGTCTGTGTTCAGTGGGGAGTGAGGTTGGATTGTCTGTGTTCAGTGGGGGAGTGTGGTTGGAGTTTCTGTGTTCAGTGGGGAGTGAGGTTGGAGTGTCTGTGTTCAGTGGGGAGTGAGGTTGGAGTGTCTGTGTTCAGTGGGGAGTGAGGTTGGAGTTTGGAGTGTGTGTTTTCAGTGGGGAGTGAGGTCGAGCGTCTGTGTTCAGTGAGGAGTGAGGTTGGAGTGTCTGTGTTCAGTGGGGAGTGAGTTTGGAGTGTCTGTGTTCAGTGGGGAGTGAGGGTGGAGTGTGTGTTCAGTGGGGAATGAGGTTGGAGTGTCTGTGTTCAGTGGGGAGTGAGGTTGGAGTGTCTGTGTTCAGTGGGGAGTGAGGTTTGAGTGTCTGTGTTCAGTGGGGAGTGAGGTTGGAGTGTCTGTGTTCAGTGGGGAGTGAGGTTGGAGTGTCTGTGTTCAGTGGGGAGTGAGGTTGGAGTGTGTGTTCAGTGGGGAGTGAGGTTGGAGTGTCTGTGTTCAGTGGGGAGTGAGGTTGGAGTGTCTGTGTTCAGTGGGGAGTGAGGTTGGAGTGTCTGTGTTCAGTGGGGAGTGAGGTTGGAGTGTCTGTGTTCAGTGGGGAGTGAGGTGTAACTGCCTGTTGTCATTTGAGTCACTGATTTTTGATTCACGTGATGTCTGCATTGCCCTGAAGGTCAACATTAATTTCTGATAGGGATGGTCAATAATTGTTCGATTTGCCAGTGATGCCCGCATCCGGGGAATGAATAAATGATTCACTTTTACCACATGTTGTCCTTGCTCAGGTGGATCCTGGACCAGGGCCCGAGCTGCTCTGTCCGGCTGCTCAGTTTTACACCAGTCTCGCACCCGGCCAACAGGACAAATAGATCGAATTTTACACTCCTATTTTCTGAAAAATAAAGTGCCCTGATTTCCCATTTGCTTTATGAACAGACTATGATTTTTAGATGTTGTTAATTCCTGATGCTGACTTATTTAAATTACAGAGCTCTCTGCGTTGGATCATGTTTCAAGATGCAGCTTCAGTTCTGATACTCTGACCCACACCACGTCCATTCCCAGTGGTTGTGACAGAGGCCAGGACGCCCTGATTCATTCCCAGCTGGCTGCGGGGATGGCCACAGTTCCAGCTGTCAGCCAGTGCGGCACTGCGTATCCTTCTGCCACCAGACAGCTAGACTTCTCCGACCAGCTCCCAGCCCACAGGCAGCCGGCCCCGAAGATCTCGCCTGAGGGGGGAGAAAAGCCAGTCCTTCCACCGCTGAATGTGGCCTTGGGCCTGAACTCCAAGTCTCTGTCCAGGACGGTTGGGCAGTCTTTGCACGGTTTGGGAAGTGCCGCCGATGTGGTTGTCCATGAGCCCATGTCTCTCTGCTCCTCCCCAGGTAGCAATCGAGGGCCTGCTGCACCTCCTGCAGCCGCCCTCCAACTGACTGGAGAGGGGGTGGAGGCTTGCTCGCCTGGCACCCAGAGCTGTACCTGCCCTGCGAGTGTTTGATGGGGACAGTGAAGAGGGAGCTTTACTCTGTATCTAACCCTGTGCTGTACCTGCCCTGAGAGTGTTTGATGGGGACAGTGAAGAGGGAGCTTTACTCTGTATCTAACCCCGTGCTGTACCTGTCCTGGGAGTGTTTGATGGGGACAGTGTAGAGGGAACTTTACTCTGTATCTAACCTCATGCTGTACCTGTCCTGGGAGTGTTTGATGGGGACAGTGTAGAGGGAGCTTTACTCTGTATCTAACCCCGTGCTGTACCTGTCCTGGGAGTGTTTGATGGGGACAGTGTAGAGGGAGCTTTACTCTGTATCTAACCACGTGCTGTACCTGTCCTGGGAGTGTTTGATGGGGACAGTATAGCGGGAGCTTTACTCTGTATCTAACCACGTGCTGTACCTGTCCTGGGAGTGTTTGATGGGGACAGTATAGAGGGAACTTTACTCTGTATCTAACCCCGTGCTGTACCTGTCCTGGGAGTTTTTGATGGGACAGTTAAAGGAGGTTGATTTCTAAAAGAGGAACATTGACAGACAATGGTGAGTGAACAGAGGATTGAATCAAACTAACATGGAGAGAAAACTGATGAGGCAACTGTCCTGCTGCTCTGCTGGAGCATCCCTTAACTCACAATGTGAAAAATACCATACTCGCCACCTCAGTGTGTGGGAACACGAGAAATGACAGGGGTGCAAAAAGTGGGGCCTCTCAGCCGCCAGTCTCAGAGTAACAAAGTGGCCAGATGCTGTATCCAAGAGTCACAATGTACTCAGTCTCTGAGGTACTGAGAGCCACAGTGAGCAGAATCTAACCACCTAACCCTTTGATCTAGATGAGGAACAGATGAAGCTGTTAATGCCGCCTCCTGACCCACTCCCAATCCTGGATGAAGAGGACAGGAGGAAGATTGAGGAAATCAAAGCCGAATTACTTCAAACATCCAAAAATTTCATCCACCCTCAGGTATGGTTGAGAAAGTGCTTTTGTCTGTAGACCTGGTTTGTTATCTGATGTTGGCCTGTTCTGACCTGTGCTGCACCTGTCCTGGGAGTGCTTGATGGGGACAGTGTAGAGGGAGATTTACTCTGTATCTAATCCCGTGCTGTACCTGTCCTGGGAGTGTTTGATGGGGACAGTGGAGAGGGAGCTTTATTCTGTATCTAACCCGGTGCTGTACCTGCCCTGGGAGTGTTTGATGGGGACAGTGGAGAGGGAGATTTACCGTGTATGTGATCCCATGCTGTACCTGCCCGGGGAGTGTTTGATGCGGATAGTGTAGAGGGAGCTTTATTCTGTATCTAACCTGGTGCTTTACCTGTCCTGGGACTGCTTGATGGGGACAGTGGAGAGGAAGATTTACCCTGTATGTGATCCCATGCTGCACCTGTACTGGGAGTGTTTGTTGGGACAGAGAAAAAGGGAGCTTTACCCTGTATTTAACCTTATGCTGTACCTGTCCTGGGAGTGTTTGATGGGGTCAGTGTAGAGGGAGCTTTACTCTGTATCTAACCCCGTGCTGTACCTGTCCTGGGTGTTTTTGATGGGGACAGTGTAGAGGGAGCTTTACTCTGTATCTATCCCTGTGCTGTACCTGTCCTGGGAGTGTTTGATGGGGACACTGTAGAGGGAGATTTACTCTGTATCTAATCCCGTGCTGTACCTACCCTGGGAGTGTTTGATGGGGACGGTGTACAGGGAGCTTTACTCTGTATCTAAACCGGTGCTGCACCTGTCCTGGGAGTGTTTGATGGGGATTGAGTAAAGGGAGCTTTATTCTGTATCTAACCCCGTGCTGTACCTGTCCTGGGAGTGTTTGATGGGGACAGTGTAGAGGGAGCTTTACTCTGTATCTAACCCCGTGCTTTACCTGTCCTGGGAGTGTTTGATGGGGACAGTGTAGAGGGAACTTTACTCTGTATCTAACCCCGTGCTGTCCCTGTCCTGGGAGTGTTTGATGGGGACAGTGCAGAGGGAGCTTTACTCTGTATCTAACCCTGTGCTGTACCTGTCCTGGGAGTGTTTGAGGGGACAGTGTAGAGGGAGCTTTACTCTGTATTTTACCCTGTGCTGTACCTGTCCTGGGAGTGTTTAATGGGGACAGTGTAGAAGGAGCTTTATTCTGTATCTAACCCCGTGCTGTACCTGTCCTGGGAGTGTTTGATAGGGACAGAATAGAGGGAGCTTTATTCTGTATCTAACCCCGTGCTGTACCTGTCCTGGGAGTGTTTGATGGGGACAGAATAGAGGGAGCTTTACTCTGTAACTAACCACGTGCTGTACCTGTCCTGGGAGTGTTTGATGGGGACAGTGTGGAGGGAGCTTTACTCTGTATCTAACTCTGTGCTGTACCTGCCCTGGGAGTGTTTGATGGGGACAGTGTAGAGGGAGCTTTACTCTGTATCTAACCCCGTGCTGTACCTGCCCTGGGGAGTGTTTGATGGGGACAGAATAGAGGGAACTTTACTATGTATCTAACTCCGTGCTGTACCAGCCCTGGGAGTGTTTGATGGGAACAGTGTAGAGGGAGCTTTACTCTGTATGTTACTCTGTGCTGTACCTGCCCTGGGAGTGTTTGATGGCGACAGTGTAGAGGGAGCTTTCCTCTTTATCTAACCCTGTGCTGTACCTGTCCTGGGAGTGTTTGATGGGGACAGTGTAGAGGGAGATTTACTCTGTATCTAACTCCGTGCTGTACATGTCCTGGGAGTGTTTGATGGGGACAGTGTAGTGTGAGCTTTACTCTGTATCTAACCCCGTGCTGTACCTGTCCTGGGAGTGTGTGATGTGGACGGTGTAGAGGGAGCTTTACTCTGTATCTAACCCCATGCTGTACCTGTCCTGGGAGTGTTTGATGGGGACAGTGTAGAGGGAGCATTACTCTGTATCGAACCCCGTGCTGTCCCTGTCCTGGGAGTGTGTGATGGGGACAGTGTAGAGGGAGCTTTATTCTGTATCTAACCCCGTGCTGGACCTGTCCTGGGACTGTTTAATGGGGACTGTGTAGAGGGAGCTCTTCCCTGTATCTAACCCCCTAATATTCCAGTTGTCACAGTATTTGATGTTGACACTGGCTGCTGGAAACGACATGAGCTCCTTCTGATCTCATCACAACATGCTCTCCCATCTATTTTTGTATCGTCAGGAAATTTGGATACATTACACTCTGCCCCCCCCCACCCCACCCCGCCCCCGCCAGGTCATTAATATAGATAGTAAATAATTGAGGTCCAAGGACTGATCCTCGTGGCACTCCATTATCCAACCTGAAAAAAAGCTCTTATCCTTTCAGCTAATGATACAATTCTCTTTCACAGACCACGATCGAATCTCCTTCCATCACATTCTCAGGGAGTGCATTCCAGCCTCAAATGAAAGAGCAGATGAAAATAACCTTTGTGTCTTTGGCAGGATGACTGTTCGCTGGATGCGGAGGATATATCACTGCCGTCAGATCTTGCTTCGTCGGTAGACACCGCCTCAGAGATTGAGCCGCCCACCATCCCATCTGCAGCATTCCAATCTGTCAACGTAGCGCGATCCCAGCTCTCCAACCAGCTCCAGAAACTCTCTGACAATCCGTTTGACACCACCGTGCAGCTGCGGACCCCCCTGCGCAGGGACATGGACCAGCAGCTGAAAGCCATGGATCGGGACTCCCCCGTGAGTGACTGCATCCAGTCCCCCCCGTCACAGCCTGTGAAGCCCATCGTCGCCATCACCTTCTCCTCACGCAGGAAGCCCCCTTCCCCCGGTCCTCAGGTCAGCACTCCGCTCCCCGAGGGGATAGCCAGTCGACGGCGGGGGGCCATCAACCGATCCAGTGAGGACTCTCCCACCTCTGCCAGGGCAGTGAGAGGTGAGCTGGCCCAGCCGCCGAGCCCCACGTTCCGCGAGACGCAGGAGCGGCGCCCGCAAAGTGGCCCAGAGCAGAGGGAGCAGCTCGCCGGCGGGAGCAGCGTTCCCGGACACGCGCTGGCAGATACGGGTGAACCGCCCTGTCCTGGCACCCCCACAGAACAGAAGCCCCACTCCAGCCCTCCAGATCCCCGCGATTCCTCTTCCGCCAGGACTGTCCTTTCACGCATCCGGGTAACCCTTTCCCCCACGCGGCCAGCTGGCCCCGGAGCTCTTCCGGATAACACCCCCACCTCGTCCGGGGGACCCCTCCTCGGTACTGAAGAGAGACACAGGTCAGGAGAAGGACCGCAACCAGCTCCTCCCCCAACCCACCACGACTCTCCGGACGTGCCCTGTCCTGTTGCCTGTCAGCCCGCTGGCCAGGGGCCGCCATACCCACCCCTTCCCATGCCCATTCCGGCCTTTTACCCCACCTTCCTGCCCTTGTTCGACTACCCCTCTGAAGTCAAGCTGGAACCGAGGATTCCAACTGCACAGGACGGAAGTAAGGTGGACGTATCCACTCAGACAATCATACCACCCTCATCGGACCCACCCATTGCCACTGCCGTTACAGTGGAGCAGGAGGTGTTGGCGCAAACCAGGAGAACTCAGCCAGATGTGGCATTGAGGACAACTGTCAACAGCACAGCCACCTGCAGCCACACACTGGGCACACAGGGAACAGGTACGTATCAAGACTACTAAACGGAGAAATGTTTATTCTGGAGTGAATTCCCAACCTGAATCTGTGAATACTGTGGTATTGGGCAGCGAGAACACAGGCTGAGCCTCTGTAATGTATATTACTGGAATACCTATGTGGGAACATAGAAGCAGGTCTTTGGGTCAACTTAGTCCTTCGAACTAGCTCTGACATTCCCTATCACCAGAAGAAATAGTTTTTCCCTATCTGCCCTGTTGAATCCAATTATCATTTTAAACACCTTGATCAGATCACCACATTGCCTTAAACTCAGGGGAATATGAACACAGTCCTGATAGTGTAACTCTAAGCCCCAGTTTCATTCTGACAAATCTGCATGACTCCCCCTCTAAAGCCAATATATCCTTCCTGAGGTGCAGTGCCCACAACTGAGCACAGTTACTCTCGATGGACTCTGACCAGAGTTCTGTACAACTGAAGCATCGTTTCACCCCACAGTCGTCTTTGGTTATGATATGGCAGGTGGGAATTGCCAGGCTGACTAAATCCCAAAGTTTCCCAAAGGGAAACTTGGCCAGGCTGTCACAATGATTTTGCAATTTTATTATGAGAAGGAATGTGCACTGAGTCAGAAGTGGAGAGGCCACTGCCACTTTTGGAGATTTTAAGGATTAAATTAAAATATTTAATGGGGTATTTATTTGGGTCGGATTGCTCTGTTAGTGGGGTTAATGGGGTATTTATTTGGGTAGGATTGCTCTGTAAGTGGGGTTAATGGGGTATTTATTTGGGTCGGATTGCTCTGTTAGTGGGGTTAATGGGGTATTTATTTGGGTCGGATTGCTCTGTTATTGGGGTTAATGGGGTATTTATTTGGGCCAAATTGCTGTGTTAGTGGGGTTAATGGGCTATTTATTTGGGTCGGATTGCTGTGTTCGTGGGGTTAATGGGGTATTTATTTGGGTCAGATTGCTCTGTTAGTGGGGTTAATGGGGTATTTATTTGGGTCGCATTGCTCTGTCAATGGGGTATTTATTTGGGTTGGATTGCTCTGTTAATGGGGTATTTATTTGGGTTGGATTGCTCTCTTAATGGAGTATTTATTTGGGTTGGATTCCTCTGTTAGTGGGGTTAATGGGGTATTTATTTGGGTGGATTGCTCTGTTAGCTTTTGACGATTAGCCTGTTGTTGGTTGCTAAGATGTTTACATTGTGATGCGTTTTGTATTGATGAGCTCATTACTGAGGGATTATGATCTCACTGCTACAATAATTCATCACTCTCATTTGCCATTACAGGTGGGTGACTGGAAATGTTAACATTATGTAAAAGAGCAATGTGCAGTAGCTGGATAATGGGGGCCAAAGACACGCCTGTGTACTGAGAATGGAAAGCTAGTCTGTAAACTGAAGTGTAATACAGTTCTGTATACTGGGAATGCGAAATTAATACGGGTCTGTGCGCTGGGAGTGTAATACGGGTCCGTGCGCTGGGAGCGTAATGCGGGTCCGTGCGCTGGGAGCGTAATGCGGGTCCGTGCGCTGGAGCGTAATGCGGGTCCGTTTGCTGGGAGCGTAATGCGGGTCCGTGCGCTGGGAGTGTAATGCGGGTCCGTGCGCTGGGAGCGTAATGCGGGTCCGTGCGCTGGAGCGTAATGCGGGTCCGTCCGCTGGGAGCGTTTTGCGGGTCCGTGCGCTGGAAGCGTAACTTGGGTCCGTGCGCTGGGAGTGTAATGCGAATACGGATCTGTATAATCAGAGTGTAATACGGGTCTGTGTGCTGGGTGCGTAATATGGGTTTGTATGCTGGGAAAGCAGAACTATTATGGGTCTTTATGCTGGGGGTGTAATTTGGAATTGTATACTGGGAAAGCAAAACTAATACTGGTCTGTATGCTGGGAGTGCAAAAGGAATATGCGTCTATATGCTGGGAGTGTAATATGGTTTCAATAATATAACACAGTTAAGGTGATATGTACTATAAAAAAGTTCTTTTGAAAAGGTGTTGACAGTGGAATTGATCAAATGGAAACCCACAGATAACCAATATTCTCAGTGACTCTGGGCCCTTCTCATATCTCTGGTGTATTGCTTGCCTCTTCTGGGTTGGTGGGCTCTGGTAGACTGAACCTTCGGACAGGACCAGGCAGCTGGTGCCGCAACACATTGCACTGCATAACGCCTCCCTTCCAACTGGTTTTCAATCAGAGTGTTGGTACCTGGCGCTGTCCCACCAGTCAGATTGCTGTGTTAGTGGGGTTAATGGGGTATTTATTTGGGTTGGATTGCTCTGTTTGTGGGGTTAATGGGGTATTTGGGTTAGATTGCTGTGTTAGTGGGGTGAATGGGGTATTTATTCGGGTCAGATTGGTCTGTTAGTGGGGTTAATGCGGTATTTGGGTTAGATTGCTGTGTTAGTGGGGTTAATGGGGTATTTATTTGGGTCAGATTGGTCTGTTATTGGGGTTAATGGGGTATTTGGGTTAGATTGCTGTGTTAGTGGGGTTAATGGGGTATTTATTTGGGTCAGATTGGTCTGTTAGTGGGGTTAATGGGGTATTTATTTGGGTCAGATTGCTCTGTTAGTCTGGTTAATGGGGTATTTATTTGGCTTGGATGGCTTTGTTTTTGGGGTTAATGGGGTATTTATTTGGGTTGGATTGCTCTGTTAGTGGGTTAATGGGGTATTTATTTGGGTCGGATTGCACTGTTAGTGGGGTTAATGGGGTATTTATTTGGATCAGATTGCTCTGTTAGTGGGGTTAATGGGGTATTTATTTGGGTCAGATTGCTCTGTTAGTGGGGTTAATGGGGTATTTATTTGGGTTGGATTGCTCTGTTAGTGGGGTTAATGGGGTATTTATTTGGGTTGGATTGCTCTGTTAGTGGGGTTAATGGGGTATTTATTTGGGTCGGATTGCACTGTTTGTGGGGTTAATGGGGTATTTATTTGGGTCGGATTGCACTGTTAGTGGGGTTAATGGGGTATTTATTTGGATCAGATTGCTCTGTTAGTGTGATTAATGGGGTATTTATTTGGGTTGTTTTGCTGTACTAGTGGGGTTAATGGGGTATTTATTTGGGTTGGATTGCTCTGTTAGTGGGTTTAATGGGGTATTTATTTGTGTCGGATTGCTCTGTTAGTGGGTTTAATAGGGTATTTATTTGGGCCGGATTGCTCAGTAAGTGGGGTCAATGGGGTATTTATTTGGGTCAGATTGCTCTGTTAGTGGGGTTAATGGGGTATTTATTTGGGTCGGATTGCTCTGTTCGTGGGGTTAATGGGGTATTTATTTGGGTCGGATTGCTCTGTTAGTGCGGTTAATGGAGTATTTATTTGGATCAGATTGCCCTGTTAGTGGGGTGAATGGGGTATTTATTTAGGTCGGATTGCTCTATTAGTGGGGTTAATGGGGTAGTTATGTGGGTCAGATTGCTCTGTTAGTGGGGTAATGGGGTATTTATTTGGGTCTGATTGCTCTGTTAGTGGGGTTAATGGGGTATTTATTTGGGTTGGATTGCTGTGTTAGTGAGGTTAATGGGGTATTTATTTGCGTCGGATTGCTCTGTTAGTGTGGTTAATGGGGTGTTTATTTGGGTCGGATTGCTGTGTGAGTGGGGTTAATGGGGTATTTATTTGCGTCGGATTGCTCTGTTAGTGGGGTTAATGGGGTATTTATTTGGGTGGACAGCTCTGTTAGTGGGGTTAATGGGGTATTTATTTGGGTCGGATTGCTCTGTTAGTGGGGTTAATGGGGTATTTATTTGGTTCGGATTGCTCGGTTAATGGGGTATTTATTTGGTTCAGATTGCTCTGTAAGTGGGGTTAATGGGGTATTTATTTGGGTCGGATTGCTCTGTAAGTTGGTTTAATGGGTTATTTCTTTGGGTCGGATTGCTCGGTTAATGGGATTAATGCGGTATTTATTTGGGTCAGATTGCTGTGTTAGTGGGGTTAATGGGGTATTTATTTGGGTCTGATTGCTCTCTTAGTGGGGTTAATTGGGTATTTATTTGGTTCGGATTGCTCTGTTGGTGGGGTTAATGGGGTATTTGGGTTAGATTGCTGTGTTAGTGGTGTTAATGGGGTATTTATTTGGGTCAGATTGGTCTGTTAGTGGGGTCAATGGGGTATTTGGGTTAGATTGCTGTGTTAGTGGGGTTAATGGGGTATTTATTTGGGTCAGATTGGTCTGTTATTGTGGTTAATGGGGTATTTATTTGGGTCATATTGCTGTGTTATTGGGGTTAATGGGGTATTTATTTGGGTCGGATTGCTCTGTTAGTGGGGTTAATGGGGTATTTATTTGGGTCGGATTGCTCTGTTAATGGGGTTAATGGGGTATTTATTTGGGTTGGATTGCTCTGTTAGTGGGATTAATGGGATATTTATTTGGGTGGATTGCTCTGTTAGTGGGTTAATGGGGTATTTATTTGGGTCGGATTGCACTGTTAGTGGGGTTAATGGGGTATTTATTTGGATCAGATTGCTCTGTTAGTGGGGTTAATGGGGTATTTATTTGGGTCAGATTGCTCTGTTAGTGGGGTTAATGGGGTATTTATTTGGGTTGGATTGCTCTGTTAGTGGGTTAATGGGGTATTTATTTGGGTCATTGCTGTGTTAGTGGGGTTAATGGGGTATTTATTTGGGTCAAATTGCTCTGTTAGTGGGGTTAATGGGGTATTTATTTGGGTTGGATTGCTCTGTTAGTGGGTTAATGGGGTATTTATTTGGGTCGGATTGCACTGTTAGTGGGGTTAATGGGGTATTTATTTGGATCAGATTGCTCTGTTAGTGGGGTTAATGGGGTATTTATTTGGGTCAGATTGCTCTGTTAGTGGGGTTAATGGGGTATTTATTTGGGTTGGATTGCTCTGTTAGTGGGGTTAATGGGGTATTTATTTGGGTTGGATTGCTCTGTTAGTGGGGTTAATGGGGTATTTATTTGGGTCGGATTGCACTGTTTGTGGGGTTAATGGGGTATTTATTTGGGTCGGATTGCACTGTTAGTGGGGTTAATGGGGTATTTATTTAGATCAGATTGCTCTGTTAGTGTGATTAATGGGGTATTTATTTGGGTTGTTTTGCTGTACTAGTGGGGTTAATGGGGTATTTATTTGGGTTGGATTGCTCTGTTAGTGGGTTTAATGGGTTATTTCTTTGGGTCGGATTGCTCGGTTAATGGGATTAATGCGGTAATTATTTGGGTCAGATTGCTGTGTTAGTGGGGTTAATGGGGTATTTATTTGGGTCTGATTGCTCTCTTAGTGGGGTTAATTGGGTATTTATTTGGTTCGGATTGCTCTGTTGGTGGGGTTAATGGGGTATTTGGGTTAGATTGCTGTGTTAGTGGTGTTAATGGGGTATTTATTTGGGTCAGATTGGTCTGTTAGTGGGGTCAATGGGGTATTTGGGTTAGATTGCTGTGTTAGTGGGGTTAATGGGGTATTTATTTGGGTCAGATTGGTCTGTTATTGTGGTTAATGGGGTATTTATTTGGGTCATATTGCTGTGTTATTGGGGTTAATGGGGTATTTATTTGGGTCGGATTGCTCTGTTAGTGGGGTTAATGGGGTATTTATTTGGGTCGGATTGCTCTGTTAATGGGGTTAATGGGGTATTTATTTGGGTTGGATTGCTCTGTTAGTGGGATTAATGGGATATTTATTTGGGTGGATTGCTCTGTTAGTGGGTTAATGGGGTATTTATTTGGGTCGGATTGCACTGTTAGTGGGGTTAATGGGGTATTTATTTGGATGAGATTGCTCTGTTAGTGGGGTTAATGGGGTATTTATTTGGGTCAGATTGCTCTGTTAGTGGGGTTAATGGGGTATTTATTTGGGTTGGATTGCTCTGTTAGTGGGTTAATGGGGTATTTATTTGGGTCATTGCTGTGTTAGTGGGGTTAATGGGGTATTTATTTGGGTCAAATTGCTCTGTTAGTGGGGTTAATGGGGTATTTATTTGGGTTGGATTGCTCTGTTAGTGGGTTAATGGGGTATTTATTTGGGTCGGATTGCACTGTTAGTGGGGTTAATGGGGTATTTATTTGGATCAGATTGCTCTGTTAGTGGGGTTAATGGGGTATTTATTTGGGTCAGATTGCTCTGTTAGTGGGTTAATGGGGTATTTATTTGGGTTGGATTGCTCTGTTAGTGGGGTTAATGGGGTATTTATTTGGGTTGGATTGCTCTGTTAGTGGGGTTAATGGGGTATTTATTTGGGTCGGATTGCACTGTTTGTGGGGTTAATGGGGTATTTATTTGGGTCGGATTGCACTGTTAGTGGGGTTAATGGGGTATTTATTTGGATCAGATTGCTCTGTTAGTGTGATTAATGGGGTATTTATTTGGGTTGTTTTGCTGTACTAGTGGGGTTAATGGGGTATTTATTTGGGTTGGATTGCTCTGTTAGTGGGTTTAATGGGGTATTTATTTGTGTCGGATTGCTCTGTTAGTGGGTTTAATAGGGTATTTATTTGGGCCGGATTGCTCAGTAAGTGGGGTCAATGGGGTATTTATTTGGGTCAGATTGCTCTGTTAGTGGGGTTAATGGGGTATTTATTTGGGTCGGATTGCTCTGTTCGTGGGGTTAATGGGGTATTTATTTGGGTCGGATTGCTCTGTTAGTGGGGTTAATGGAGTATGTATTTGGATCAGATTGCCCTGTTAGTGGGGTGAATGGGGTATTTATTTAGGTCGGATTGCTCTATTAGTGGGGTTAATGGGGTAGTTATGTGGGTCAGATTGCTCTGTTAGTGGGGTAATGGGGTATTTATTTGGGTCTGATTGCTCTGTTAGTGGGGTTAATGGGGTATTTATTTGGGTTGGATTGCTGTGTTAGTGAGGTTAATGGGGTATTTATTTGGGTCGGATTGCTCTGTTAGTGTGGTTAATGGGGTGTTTATTTGGGTCGGATTGCTGTGTGAGTGGGGTTAATGGGGTATTTATTTGCGTCGGATTGCTCTGTTAGTGGGGTTTATGGGGTATTTATTTGGGTGGACAGCTCTGTTAGTGGGGTTAATGGGGTATTTATTTGGGTCGGATTGCACTGTTAGTGGGGTTAATGGGGTATTTATTTAGATCAGATTGCTCTGTTAGTGTGATTAATGGGGTATTTATTTGGGTTGTTTTGCTGTACTAGTGGGGTTAATGGGGTATTTATTTGGGTTGGATTGCTCTGTTAGTGGGTTTAATGGGTTATTTCTTTGGGTCGGATTGCTCGGTTAATGGGATTAATGCGGTATTTATTTGGGTCAGATTGCTGTGTTAGTGGGGTTAATGGGGTATTTATTTGGGTCTGATTGCTCTCTTAGTGGGGTTAATTGGGTATTTATTTGGTTCGGATTGCTCTGTTGGTGGGGTTAATGGGGTATTTGGGTTAGATTGCTGTGTTAGTGGTGTTAATGGGGGTATTTATTTGGGTCAGATTGGTCTGTTAGTGGGGTCAATGGGGTATTTGGGTTAGATTGCTGTGTTAGTGGGGTTAATGGGGTATTTATTTGGGTCAGATTGGTCTGTTATTGTGGTTAATGGGGTATTTATTTGGGTCATATTGCTGTGTTATTGGGGTTAATGGGGTATTTATTTGGGTCGGATTGCTCTGTTAGTGGGGTTAATGGGGTATTTATTTGGGTCGGATTGCTCTGTTAATGGGGTTAATGGGGTATTTATTTGGGTTGGATTGCTCTGTTAGTGGGATTAATGGGATATTTATTTGGGTGGATTGCTCTGTTAGTGGGTTAATGGGGTATTTATTTGGGTCGGATTGCACTGTTAGTGGGGTTAATGGGGTATTTATTTGGATCAGATTGCTCTGTTAGTGGGGTTAATGGGGTATTTATTTGGGTCAGATTGCTCTGTTAGTGGGGTTAATGGGGTATTTATTTGGGTTGGATTGCTCTGTTAGTGGGTTAATGGGGTATTTATTTGGGTCATTGCTGTGTTAGTGGGGTTAATGGGGTATTTATTTGGGTCAAATTGCTCTGTTAGTGGGGTTAATGGGGTATTTATTTGGGTTGGATTGCTCTGTTAGTGGGTTAATGGGGTATTTATTTGGGTCGGATTGCACTGTTAGTGGGGTTAATGGGGTATTTATTTGGATCAGATTGCTCTGTTAGTGGGGTTAATGGGGTATTTATTTGGGTCAGATTGCTCTGTTAGTGGGGTTAATGGGGTATTTATTTGGGTTGGATTGCTCTGTTAGTGGGGTTAATGGGGTATTTATTTGGGTTGGATTGCTCTGTTAGTGGGGTTAATGGGGTATTTATTTGGGTCGGATTGCACTGTTTGTGGGGTTAATGGGGTATTTATTTGGGTCGGATTGCACTGTTAGTGGGGTTAATGGGGTATTTATTTGGATCAGATTGCTCTGTTAGTGTGATTAATGGGGTATTTATTTGGGTTGTTTTGCTGTACTAGTGGGGTTAATGGGGTATTTATTTGGGTTGGATTGCTCTGTTAGTGGGTTTAATGGGGTATTTATTTGTGTCGGATTGCTCTGTTAGTGGGTTTAATAGGGTATTTATTTGGGCCGGATTGCTCAGTAAGTGGGGTCAATGGGGTATTTATTTGGGTCAGATTGCTCTGTTAGTGGGGTTAATGGGGTATTTATTTGGGTCGGATTGCTCTGTTCGTGGGGTTAATGGGGTATTTATTTGGGTCGGATTGCTCTGTTAGTGGGTTAATGGAGTATTTATTTGGATCAGATTGCCCTGTTAGTGGGGTGAATGGGGTATTTATTTAGGTCGGATTGCTCTATTAGTGGGGTTAATGGGGTAGTTATGTGGGTCAGATTGCTCTGTTAGTGGGGTAATGGGGTATTTATTTGGGTCTGATTGCTCTGTTAGTGGGGTTAATGGGGTATTTATTTGGGTTGGATTGCTGTGTTAGTGAGGTTAATGGGGTATTTATTTGGGTCGGATTGCTCTGTTAGTGTGGTTAATGGGGTGTTTATTTGGGTCGGATTGCTGTGTGAGTGGGGTTAATGGGGTATTTATTTGCGTCGGATTGCTCTGTTAGTGGGGTTAATGGGGTATTTATTTGGGTGGACAGCTCTGTTAGTGGGGTTAATGGGGTATTTATTTGGGTCGGATTGCTCTGTTAGTGGGGTTAATGGGGTATTTATTTGGTTCGGATTGCTCGGTTAATGGGGTATTTATTTGGTTCAGATTGCTCTGTAAGTGGGGTTAATGGGGTATTTATTTGGGTCGGATTGCTCTGTAAGTTGGTTTAATGGGTTATTTCTTTGGGTCGGATTGCTCGGTTAATGGGATTAATGCGGTATTTATTTGGGTCAGATTGCTGTGTTAGTGGGGTTAATGGGGTATTTATTTGGGTCTGATTGCTCTCTTAGTGGGGTTAATTGGGTATTTATTTGGTTCGGATTGCTCTGTTGGTGGGGTTAATGGGGTATTTGGGTTAGATTGCTGTGTTAGTGGTGTTAATGGGGTATTTATTTGGGTCAGATTGGTCTGTTAGTGGGGTCAATGGGGTATTTGGGTTAGATTGCTGTGTTAGTGGGGTTAATGGGGTATTTATTTGGGTCAGATTGGTCTGTTATTGTGGTTAATGGGGTATTTATTTGGGTCATATTGCTGTGTTATTGGGGTTAATGGGGTATTTATTTGGGTCGGATTGCTCTGTTAGTGGGGTTAATGGGGTATTTATTTGGGTCGGATTGCTCTGTTAATGGGGTTAATGGGGTATTTATTTGGGTTGGATTGCTCTGTTAGTGGGATTAATGGGATATTTATTTGGGTGGATTGCTCTGTTAGTGGGGTTAATGGGGTATTTATTTGGGTTGGATTGCTCTGTTAGTGGGGTTAATGGGGTATTTATTTGCGTCGGATTGCTCTGTTAGCGGGGTTAATGGGTATTTATGTGGGTCAGATTGCTGTGTTAGTGGGGTTAATGGGGTATTTATTTGGGTCGGATTGCTCTGTTAGTGCGGTTAATGGGGTATTTATTTCCTTGGATTGCTCTGTTAGTTGGGTTAAATGGGGTATTTATTTGTTTCGGATTGCTGTGTTAGTTGGGTTAATGGGGTATTTATTTGGGTTGGTTTGCTCTGTTAGTGGGGTTAATGGGGTATTTATTTGGTTTGGATTGCTCTGTTAGTGGGGTTAATGGGGTATTTATTTGTGTCGGATTGCTGTGTTAGTGGGGTTAATGGGGTACATATTTGGGTCAGATTGCTCTGTTAGTGGGGAAAATGGGTTATTTATTTGGGTCAGATTGCTCTGTTAGTGGGGTTAATGGGGTATTTATTTGGGTGAGATTGCTCTGTTAGTGTGGTTAATGGGGTATTTATTTGGGTCAGATTGCTGCGTTAGTGGGGTTAATGGGGTATTTATTTGGGTCAGATTGCTCTGTTAGTGGGGTAAGTGGGGTATTTATGTGGGTCAGTTTGCTCTGTTATTGGGGTTAATGGCGTATTTAATTGTCGGATTGCTCTGTTAGTGGGGTTAATGGGGTATTTATTTGGGTCGGATTGCTCTGTTAGTGGTGTTAATGGGGTATTTATGTGGTCAGATTGCTCTGTTATTGGGGTAATGGGTATTTATGTGGGTCAGATTGCTCTGTTTGTGGGGTAATGGGGTATTTATTTGGGTCTGTTTGCTCTGTTAGTGGGGTTAATGGGGTATTTATTTTGGTTGGATTGCTCCTTTAATGAGGTTAATGGGGTATTTATTTGGGTTGGATTGCTCTGTTATTGGGGTTAATGGGGTTTTTATTTGGGTGGCCTGCTGTGTTAGTGGGGTTAATGGGGTATTTATTTGGGTCGGATTGCTCTGTTAGTGGCGTTAATGGGGTATTTATTTGGGTGGATAGCTCTGTTAGTGGGGTTAATGGGGTATTTATTTTGGTTGCATTGCTCTGTTAGTTGGGTTAATCGGGTATTTATTTGGGTTGGATTGCTCTGTTAGTGGGTTAATCGGGTATTTATTTGGGTTGGAGTATTTATTTGGGTTGGATTGCTGCGTTAGTGGGGTTAATGGGGTATTTATTTGGGTCAGATTGCTCTGTTAGTGGGGTTAATGGGGTATTTATTTGGGTCAGATTGCTCTTATTGGGGTTAATGGGGTATTTATTTGGGTGGATTGATCTGTTAGTTGAGTTAATGGGGTATTTATTTGGGTCAAGATTGCCCTGTTAGTGGGGTTAATGGGGTATTTATTTGGGTCGGATAGCTCAGTTAGTGGGGTTAATCGGGTATTTATTTGGGTCGGATTGCTGTGTTAGTGGGGTTAATGGGGGTATTTATTTGGGTCAGATTGCTCTGTTAGTGGGGTTAATGGGGTATTTATTTGGGTCAGATTGCTCTTATTGGGGTTAATGGGGTATTTATTTGGGTGGATTGATCTGTTAGTTGAGTTAATGGGGTATTTATTTGGGTCAGATTGCCCTGTTAGTGGGGTTAATGGGGGTATTTATTTGGGTCGGATAGCTCAGTTAGTGGGGTTAATGGGGTATTTATTTGGGTCGGATTGCTGTGTTAGTGGGGTTAATGGGGTATTTATTTGGGTCAGATTGCTCTGTTAGTCGGGTTAATGGGGTATTTATTTGGGTTGGATTGCTTTGTTAGTGGGGTTAATGGGGTATTTATTTGGGTTGGATTGATCTATTAGTGGGGTTAATGGGGTATTTATATGGGTCGGATTGCACTGTTAGTGGGGTTAATGGGGTATTTATTTGCTTGGATTGCTCTCTTAGTTGGGTTAAATGGGGTATTAATTTGTTTCGGATTGCTGTGTTAGTTGGGTTAATGGGGTATTTATTTGGGTTGGTTTGCTCTGTTAGTGGGGTTAATGGGTTATTTATATGGTTTGGATTGCTCTGTTAGTGGGGTTAATGGGGTATTTATTTGTGTCGGATTGCTGTGTTAGTGGGGTCAATGGAGTACTTATTTGGGTCAGATTGCTCTGTTAGTGGGGAAAATGGGGTATTTATTTGGGTCAGATTGCTCTGTTAGTGGGGTTAATGGGGTATTTATTTGGGTTGGATTGCTCTGTTAGTGGGGTTAATGGGGTATTTATTTGGGTCGGATTGCTCTGATAGTGGGGTTAATGGGTTTTTTATTTGGGTGGACTGCTGTGTTAATGGGGTTAATGGGGTATTTATTTGGGTTGGATTGCTCTGTTAGTGGGGTTAATGGGGTATTTATTTGGGTCGGATTGCTGTGTTAGTGGGGTTAATGGGGTATTTATATGGGTCTGATTGCTCTGTTAGTGGGGTTAATGGGGTATTTATTTGGTTCGATTGCTCTGTTAGTGGGGTTAATGGGGTATTTATTTGGTTCAGATTTCTGTGTTAGTGGGGTTAATAGGGTATTTATTCGGGTCAGATTGCTCTGTTATGGGGTTAATGGGGTATTTATGTGGGTCAGAATGCTCTGTTATTAGGGTTAATGGGGTATTTATTTGGGTCAGATTGCTCTGTTATTGGGCTTAATGGGGTATTTATTTCGGTCAGATTGCTTTGTTAGTGGGGTTAATGGGGTATTTATTTGGGTCAGATTGCTGTGTTAGTGGGGTTAATGGGGTATTTATTTCGGTCAGATTGCTCTGTTAGTGGGGTTAATGGGGTATTTATTTGGGTGGATAGCTCTGTTAGTGGGGTTAATGGGGTATTTTTTTGGGTCGGATTGCTCTGTTTGTGGGGTTAATGGGGTATTTATGTGGGTCAGTTTGCTCTGTTAGTGGGGCTAATGGGGTACTTATTTGGGTCAGATTGCTCTGTCAGTGGGGTTAATGGGGTATGTATTTGGGTTCGATTGCTGTGTTAGTGGGGTTAATGGGTTATTCATTTGGGTCGGATTGCTCTGTTAGTGGGGTTAATTGGGTATTTATTTGGGTCAGATTGCTCTGTTAGTGGTGTTTATGGGGTATTTATTTGGGTCGGATTGCTCTGTTAGTGGGGTTAATGGGGTATTTATTTGGGTCAGATTGCTCTGTTAGTGGGGTTAATGGGGTATTTATTGGTCAGATCGCTCTGTTAGTGGGGTTAATGGGATATTTATTTGGGTGGATTGCTCTGTTAGTGGGGTTAATGGGGTATTTATTTGGGTCAAATTGCTCTGTTAGTGGGGTTAATGGGGTGTTTATTTGGGTGGATAGATCTGTTAGTGGGGTTAATGTGGCGTTTATTTGGGTTGGATTGCTCTGTTAGTGGGGTTAATGGGGTGTTTATTTGGGTCAGATTGCTCTGTTAGTGGTGTTAATGGGGTATTTATTTGGGTTGGATTGCTGTGTTAGTGGGGTTAATGGGGTATTTATGTGGGTCAGATTGCTCTGTTAGTGGTGTTAATGGGGTATTTATTTGGGTTGGATTGCTGTGTTAGTGGGGTTAATGGGGTATTTATTTGGTTTGGATTGCTCTATTAGTGGGGTTAATGGGGTATTTATTTGGGTCAGATTGCTCTGTTAGTGGGGTTAATGGGGTATTAATTTTGGGGTGGATTGCTCTGTTAGCGGGGTAATGGGGTATTTATTTGGGTCAGATTGCTCTGTTAATGGGGTTAATGGGGTATTTATTTGGGTCAGATTGCTCTGTTAGTGTGGTAATGGGGTATTTATTTGGGTCAGATTGCTCTGTCAGTGGTGTTAATGGGGTATTTATTTGGGTCGGATTGCTCTGTTATTGGGGTTAATGGGGTATTTATTTGGGTCAGATTGCTCTGTTAGTGGGGTTAATGGGGTATTTATTTGGGTCAGATTGCTCTGTTAGTGGGGTTAATGGGTTATTTATGTGGGTTAGATCGCTCTGTTAGTGGGGTTAATGGTTTATTTATGTGGGTCGGATTGCTGTGTTAGTGGGGTTAATGGGGTATTTATTTTGGTCAGATTGCTCTGTTAGTCGGGTTAATGGGCTATTTATTTGGGTTGGAATGCTTTGTTAGTGGGGTTAATGGGGTATTTATTTGGGTTGGATTGATCTGTTAGTGGGGTTAATGGGGTATTTATTTGGGTCGGATTGCACTGTTAGTGGGGTTAATGGGGGTATTTATTTGGATCAGATTGCTCTGTTAGTGGGATTAATGGGGTATTTATTTGGGTTGTTTTGCTGTGTTAGTGGGGTTAATGGGGTATTTATTTGTGTTGGATTGCTCTCTTAGTGGGGTTAATGGGGTATTTAGTTGGGTCGGATTGCTCTGTTAGTGGAGTTAATGGGGTATTTATTTGGGCCGGATTGCTCAGTTAGTGGGGTCAATGGGATATTTATTTGGGTCAGATTGCTCTGTAAGTGGGGTTAATGGGGTATTTATTTGGGTGGATTGCTCTGTTAGCTTTTAACGATTTGCCTGTTGTTGGTTGCTAAGATATTTACATAGTGATGCGTTTTGTATTGATGAGGTCCTTACTGAGGGATTATGATCTCACTCTGCAATAATTCAGCACTCTCTTTTGCCATCACAGGTGGGTGACTGGAAATGTTAACATTATGTAAAAGAGCAATGTGCAGTAGCTGGATAATGGGGGCCAAATACACGCCTGTGTACTGAGAATGGAAAGCTAGTCTGTAAACTGAAGTGTAATACAGTTCTGTATACTGGGAATGCGAAATTAATACTGGTCTGTGCGCTGGGAGTGTAATACGTGTTCGTGCGCTGGGAGCGTAATGCGGGTCCGTGCGCTGGGAGTGTAATACGGGTCCCTACGCTGGGAGTGTAATACGGGTTGGTGCGCTGGGACAGTAATGCGGGTCCGTGCGCTGGGACCGTAATGCGGGTCCGTGCGCTGGGAGTGTAATGTGGTTGCAATAATATAAGACAGTTAACGTGATATGTACTATAAAAAGTTCTTTTGAAAAGGTGTTGACAGTGGAATTGATCAAATGGAAACCCACAGATAACCAATATTCTCAGTGACTCTGGGCCCTTCTCATATCTCTGGTGTATTGCTTGCCTCTTCTGGGTTGGTGGGCTCTGGTAGACTGAACCTTCGGACAGGACCAGGCAGCTGGTGCCGCAACACATTGCACTGCATAACGCCCTCCCTTCCAACTGGTTTTCAATCAGAGTGTTGGTACCTGGCGCTGTCCCACCTGTCAGATTGCTTTGTCAGTGGGGTTAATGGGGTATTTATTTGTGTCAGATTGATCTGTTATTGGGGTTAATGGGGTATTTATTTGGGTCGGGG